>JBBMOJ010000363.1:0-42317 GCA_038090695.1 Sclerotinia spermophila | reverse complement strand
GAGAGATCTCTAGACACTTCCACGTGACCCTAGAGGCAGCTCCCGTAACAATAATTCAGATCTTTTAAAACAAAGTATCTAATAATTTATAAAACTAGTTTTAATAAAATCGAAAATCAAGATAATAATAAAAAAGAGTAGAAGGATATTTTCGATGGCGATTTATATTAGAATTATTATAAAAAGAAACTTAATTTGTTTTAGAAATAAGTTTCCTTTATATTATATCTTTATAAATTAATATTAATTAGAAATATAATAGAAGATATAGTTTTAGTATTATTATAAGATGGTGTATAGATAATTAAAATCAATAATCACTAGATATATCTTATTATTCTATTCAATCTCAATTTTCTTTCAAATGAGTAGATTAAAAAATAAAACTTTTTATTGTTTTGTTTGATATCAGGACTAAAAAAGATTAATAATTTAAACTCTTTTCTATAATCTATAATAAATGAAATACTAGTTTTAAATAAAGGTATTGAAAAACTAAATAAAAATAGTAATTCAAAGTATTGATTATATAACTTCTTTATGAATAAACCGTTTCTATTATGTGTATAGATTATTATTGTATCTAAAAATAATCCTAGAAAAGCTGAAACTATAGAATTAAAGGAGTTTGGTAATGTATATTGTCTATATTATTATTATATAATATATAATATTTGTAAATTTAATAATAATTCTTATTATATTCTATATATTATAATTCAATTAAGAGATAGGGGTTTAGAATTGAGGAATAATATTCGATTTCAATTGAAAAAATGGAAAGGAATGTGAGTGGATAAGATAATAAAAAATAAATATTAGAGATTTGTATATTGTTTTATACTATTCAAATTCGAATTAATTTATTTTACAAAAAGTATTGGAATTGATATAATGTATTGTATTTTATAGAATATAGTATAGAATCCTCATTTTTTGTAGGGAGGTAGGTGGTTTAATCTAAATAACAAGAAATTCTATAGGAAGAAAATTAAAGAGTTAAAAAAGAAATGTAAATAATAAAAGACAGAGTATTGTTATTAATATTAGAAAAAGGAAATCCTTTATTATATAGGGTAAAGAATATAATTATATTATAGGTATTAGATTCGAAAAAGAATATTGAATATAATTTAGAAAATCTAAAGGAGAATAGATTAGATGAGGAAGTATTTTTGGTATTGTATGTTATATTAGAAAAGGAATAGTACTGATTAAATACTATTCAAGAAAAGGCAAAATATATAATTTCTTTGTAATTTGAATAAGGTGTTAGATATATAAATAAATATTGAAAGAGATATAAAACTATAGAATGGGAGGAGTTTTTAATATAGAATGGAATTATTCTTTTAGCAAATCTATTAGGATTTGAATCCTATTTAAAGAACTTTATTTTATTGAGAGAGATATATATCTTATATTATAAAAGGTTGATATCAAAGAAAGATATAGATTATTTTGAATAGAAATCAAAGGACTTTGTATGAATGTTTTAAAACTTATATTATTAGGGTAAAGAAGATTATATAAAAGTGTATAAAATCAATCTATATTCTTTGTTTTATTTGGGTATACAAATTCAATATTTCAATTTTTATTTGTAAATAAGTAAAACAAATAAAAAAATTCTAATATAGGATAGTATTACAAATTAGGGATTTAGGCTTAGAATGAGTATTTTGGGTATAACTAATAGAAAGATATATTAGTATTTGTAAGAGTATAATGGTTAATATAATGAATATAGATAAGATTTTATTGAATCGATTAATATAAATAGAATATATAAATTATTTATTAGAATCCAAAAATTACTATAGATAAAGAAAAAACGAATTAGAATAAGAATTAAAGTTCCTAATAATAATAAAAGTATCTTTTAATACAAAACTGATTTGTATATAATTATATCTTATTAAATAGTATTTTAAAGGGAAAGATTTGTAATAATAGCTAATCAATAAGAATTCCATCAAACTTTTCAAAAAAGTAAGAATCGATATCGAAATAACAATAGAAATAATAATTGGGTAAGGTGTTTTAACAAAAAACCATAATGATTTATATATATAATAATATTTATAAAAAAAAACTAGGGAATAGTATAGGAGAGTACAAATTATTATATAAAATTATAATTGGGAAGAGTTTATAATAATATAGGAGTTTTGTTTTATATAAAGGTATAGGAAATAAGAATTTTTAATAATTGATAGCTTTATTAATAAGAAATTTAGTAGATTGAAAACTATAAAATTGAAAGAAATAAAGAATATTATTAGAAGAATAAAGATAACAAAGAATTATAAAAGTTGTTAGGATAGGTTTATAGTTTTGATTTTGTAGAGTGGGTTTTATTTTGATTAGAAAATTGAAGATATTTTATATTATAATAATATTACTTTTGTATTTGTTTATAATTGAATTCAAGAATAATCAATTTTGTGAATATATTTTCTTTTTTCTATTAAAATTCAATAATAAACAGATCACAAAAAGTACCGATTTTATTTGTTATTAATAAAGTAACTATTTTATTAATAACAAAAGAAACTTTAATATTGTAATATACAAAATAGAAATTAGTATGGGGATTTATATTGAATTTCTTTTCGTCTATAATATTAACTTTGCCACCATAGGGAAAGCACAATCTATAGGGTCTATAGAAAGAGATGTCAGACTTTTTTCTCACAATATTAAAGAATCAAATCATACTTCCAAGTACACTCTACCCGTCAATCACAATAGTTCCCACTTTCTTTCTCACAAACAACCATTTTAACATGACATCTCCAAGCACCAACTTCGAAGGAAATATCTACTACATTATAGATACAAAAAAGCACGAATACACCCTCATATTTCCCCCAAACTCCGGATCCAACCAATATAATCTTTTAATCTTCACACCCAGCAGTGCAAAGTCCGCTCAAAAAGCCTGGAACGATCTCAATCTCACATCCAAGGATGTTATTGGCTGTGTCAATACTAAGGCTGTTAGATCTATTGAGGAGATTAAGAGTTTCCTTCCATACTATCTAATAGGCTGGAAGGGCAACCATGTAAAAATTTTAAATTGTTAAATATATTCAGCTAACAACGGATAGATAAGAAAAGAAATCAATGATATGATAAGCTCGATGGAATTGTTCCAACGCATAAAAATCAAAGCAAAAAGTATACCAAGGGAGGACTGGAAGAGCAAATATAGTACGGCGGTATATGGAACTTTGAAAGAGATCACTGGTAGAGAAGAGAGCGTAGAGCCTGAAAGTATCTTCAAACCGTGGCATGTTTCTCCGCCCGAGGTTGCTCCTAAAGTTGGCAATAATCAAAGGGTCACAAAAGGAGCGTCTTCCACAAAGCCCCGCTCTGATAATACCTCAGCAAAATCGGCATCGATTTCCCAACCAAAGAAAGACAAGCAAGTCGCAGCAAAGATAAACTTACCACGTCGAGATAGAGAAGGGTCCTCAGAGAGTACCGCCAGTAACATCAACGTAATTGCTAAACCCGTTCAGCTCAAACTAACAATCCTCCAAAGAAACGAGGTAGACCTCGCAAGTCTGAGAACAAGCCGATTCCAAAAACTGAAGATGGAGCTTCTACCAGAACATTGCGTCCCAGAACAGATAGTCCTGTGCGGAAAAGCTCTAGACAAATAACAGCTGAGGAAGAACAAGCTGCAAGAGAAGCGAAGGAGGAAGAACGACGAGCTAGACCTAGGATTAAGGGGAATGGGGATATGGGAGAAGGGGATATATTGAGGAGTCTTGTCACCGGAACGATAATGAGATGCGGGATTGGGGATAGGATTATGTTGAGATGTTTTTGTTGTGTTGGGGATAACAAATGGGAGTGTTATATGTTGCGCAAGTAATTGTTAGGACTGCTAAAATTATAGTGGTAGGTAATTGATATTTCACTATACTTTCATCCTTGATATGTCCATTCTTCCAGCATTGAAGTCTTGCCTCTCCCTCCTTGTTTCAAAAACATGTTACTACGTCTCATCGGCTATCCATATGCGCTTCACTTTCCACTCCCTAATCATCCCTATTTTTTATCCATAGATAAGATGAAGATATAATAATCTCCCTTTCCTCCCTTTAATGAACTTATATACTACAATCCTTCAAAAAGTCAAACATCTCAATTCACCTGATTCTTTAAGTAGTATCGGCTGAACACTCTTTGACAGAGGGGTACATGAAAGGGAAGTTACGAACACTGTCATTATATAGTGAACACTGGCTTCTGTAATACTCGGCTTTAGGTGCAATTTGTACAAAATCAGTTTCTTGTACTCAGAGCCAACCCCTCAAACGAGTCAGCATGGTTAGTAAAAGCTGTCGGTAATCCTATATCATAGATCGAAAAGTAGCTTCGCAATATCAAATCACTCGAAAAGTTTTGTTGTAGTAGTAAAACATTCCGAACCAAAAAGCTTCTATATTTGTTTCCCGTCTCCCACCTTTTGTTTATAGAACGTCACTACATTACTTCTATTTTTCATCCATCCATCAAATATCTATCTCCATAAGCTAGCACTCATCAGATAAGCTATCATTGCCCATAAATCATCCCTACATCACAACCAACCCATATATCATTCGATGAAACAATTTTGTATCGATCCAGACTTAGAGCCTCTTAGCAACATTTGATGTGTAGTCTTTCAAAAAGCCACCATAAAAGAGAAGCACAGAGTAAAGGTATCAGAACGATCAAAGATCCGAGGATCGTAGTTCGGAGTGTCTTTTCTCAGCCAACTCATGCTCCATAGTAGCCGAGTTTCCATCGATACTTTCCATATCCCCTCTATGCCAGAATTTTCGATGAGCCACTCTAATGAACCAAGGCGCAGTACCACCACTAGGTTTATATGTCCAGTATTCAGCATTATCAGCATCCGGTGGAGCCAGTCTGCCCATAGAGATCTTTTGTGTCAGATATACGGATCCATTGAGCGCGGTATAAGTCATCAGACCTGCAATGAGTCCATATGCGACGGAATATGTATAAGGAATCGAGACAATAGTGACGAACGCTGGAAGGGCATCGCCGATATAGGACCAGTTGACAGAAACAACTTGACGCATCATCATGCATCCCACCAAGATAAGAGTACAGCCAGTGGCCCATGGAGGAATGGAGGCAAATATGGGAGCGAAGAAGATGGATATCAGAAAGCAGACACCAGTTGTGATGGCTGTGAGGCCTGTTCGGCCACCCTCAGTTATACCAGCGCCAGATTCGATAAATGCAGTTACGGGTGAACATCCAAACAAAGAGCCGATGGAAATTGTCATTGCATCGGTGCAATATGCTATGGTAGATCTGGGAAAGTCGCCTGTTTTTGGATCAACTGCTCCTGAAAAGCGTGCCATGGAATACAAAGTAGCTGTGCAATCGATGATGTCAACATATAAGAATGTGAAGAGCGCTAACGCAAAGTGAGAACCTGCAGCTGTGATATCCCAGTCTTGTGCAGCAAGAGTGTTGCGAATAGGGTGGAATGCGACAACTTGTTTGAAGAATTGGAAACGCGATTCGCCGTCGGGAGTGTACGGAAAATACGTGAAAGTTGTACCGCGCCTGACAAATGTGTGAGCTTGGTGAAGAAGAGTCCCATGAGTAATACTTACGGCCACGAGAAGATAGACACAATTGCAATACCAATGATTATCGCAGATTTAAATCTGAATGCCATTAGGTAGGCAGTCAAGAATCCTCCAAATATAATTCCGATCCACATCTTCGAGGAAAAATTAGTAAAGTGTATACAGTGAGAATAAGTCTGAAGAAGAATCTCACAGTAGGGTTTGTCATCTGATGACTAGTACAAGCTCCTGTGACGTCGAGGTATTGGGGAGGACATCCTCCTAAAGCGGTTGGAGTTACTGCAGAGCCTGTCATGGCACCGATTCCTGCGGAGTATGACATTCCAGTTTCTGTCAAGAATAGACCAATCCCGACGCCACTTGCGACCTTTATCGAAGCAGGTATTACCTTGACAAGCCATTGTCGCATGCCAATCAAGGATAAGAAAACGAAAATAAATCCTTCCACAAACACAGCGGTGAGAGCCAAACGATAAGGAACAGTGCCAGTTCCATGGAATCCAACAACTTGATAAGTAAAGTATGCGTTGAGGCCCATGCCGGGTCTAACAATTTTAGTGTTCATCCGTGGGCAAGTATTGCAAAGGAACTCACGCCAAGGCCACTGGTAGATTAGTGAAAAAACCAAATGCCAAAGACCCTATTCCCGCTACTGCTGCAGTGGCAGTAATTAGATCACGGTTGATGTCTAGATACAATCAGCATCGATAATAGAGGTAGAGAAGGTTATATGTCTGCTTACCAAGAACACAAGCGGCGTATGCAGGGTCTGTTGCACATGACGGATCTTCAGTATCATGACAGATACAAGTACCCCCACTCTGCGATAATACTGTTGACTTCAATCTAATGTTAGCTGTAGTCTATATTCTGGAGTTTCTCTTTATGCATACATTGACAGCAATGATATATGCCATTGTGAAAAAGGTCGTCACCCCAGCTCTGACTTCCGTGATGAATTTAGCATTTTTCTTTTGCTGTTCCTGGTACAGTTCAGTATTCCATAAGTGTCAGATCTTGAGGTTGGAGACTTACATGGCCACAACCATCAAGACGAAAAACTCTGCCAAATGTTGACTTTGAAGCTCTCGTATTGAGGTTGTTGATATACTCTTTGATAGATAGCATGGTTTATAGACAACTATACAGTTTTTCGCCAAGTTTGAAGCACACGATGAGAACGTGGGAAAGTCCTAGAAGTTATACAGCAACGGTAAAAAGCTTGAGTGGCTTCCGGAACAAACTTCTGATATGACAGCGGAAGCATCTGGACAGAAGAAGAACTCTTTGACAGTCGAAGATAATGCATCGGAATGTAAACTTCAATTTACAATTCGATTGATTCTGCCAGCCCCCCCCATGATCAATACAATAAAGACTTTGTGAGCTAAAGTTTCCTTGTATATAGTAGTCCTTGACCCTCTGAAACTGGGGATCAAGCGGGGCATCACTGTGGACTACCGCGTAGGACTGCATAATTCGGCAAGGGAGATAATGCGAACACAATGATAGTTTAGCCTGGTTCGCAAACTAATAAACGGATAATGGCATTGAGTAATTATGGTTGGGGAACGCCTCTTTGTGATAGATCGCAATACGTGGTGGATCAACGTTTCCGGGAATACTTTTATTCTTTCCGGCCAACTCTCTTGGCATAAATTTCAGCAGTTCGATGAGGTTCATAAGGATTGGATATTTCCCCTTGGAAATATTGAAATAATGAATCCAGGTACCACCACTTCTCCATATCTAATCATAGGCTCTGGTGAACCTGTGGCTTCTGTTGTGGAACATCACCCCCAATGATCACCGTGTGATGCCTCTCTATGGCTTGCAGGACACAGCTTTTGGGCCTGGTCCCGACTGCAGCTGCTTGAGATTTGCAGAAAGTGGTGAACACTGCAGGGGGATTAACAGATAAAAGACGACATAAATCGGGAAGGTGCATGTTATACAATAATCACCTGAAAATCGTGACCACAGAATAGATATTGAGTAACGAAGTGGATCGGACGAAAACCTATATCGGATTTTATTGATTAGTTCGGCTGGAAAGGAAGAAGGGAAGAAGAGCTTTCAACGTTGATAGAATATCGATTAATTAAAAGTTTTGATCGAAGAATACCGGCTTTTGTGTCGTGATAAGCGGAAAAAGAAAATTCGATGTATTGAATGAGTTTGTTATTGATCACATTTGCGAAATATGATCGCGGCTCTTTCCGAATTAGACCTTATTATGTGAAAGGTGGGGTGCCTCCCCCCTTCCTTCCTCCATTTATTCTCCTACTTCCCCATTCTGCTATTCCCACTCAAACTATAACCATTGTCCATTGAACTGTCAAACCAAGTACAACATAGTTTTTGAAATTCTTTCCCAATTTCTCTTGCTTACCAAATGCTGTGTTCTCCAGAATACTTCTCTATCATCCACCTTTCAAAAGCCACTAGCCAAATTGACGACCGAATCTTACTCGGCGCACGGGACGGTGCAGTAGAATGATGATATATTCTGCAAGCAGTTATGTGAGACTCTCCAAGAAGAGTGGAACTAGTCCATATGGCGCGAATTGCCACCATGCAAGTGAAAAACTCCTCGCATGAGCGATAACACAGTCAACCTCCTGAAACAAACATTATGGTAGGACTACCCGAGGAACATATATCATAATGTGTTCTTGTGAATCATTTCCACGTATACTTACTAATGTTTCTTTCCTCTTGGTCAAATCGCTGAATTTCAAGGGTACTTCCCCTCCTTCTATTTGCAGAATCAATCTGCTACAGACCACATTTTCCAGATTATGTTCGACGTTTCGTGGACTGATCCCACACGGGAAACCGTTGGCCAGAGGAGACATCGTAAGGACCAAACGTCCACCAGGGGATCATCCCCGTCAATACGAAGCTCGAAGTCCAGTGATTCTTCTAAATCAATCAAGCATTCTATCTTTGGATTTTTTGGAGGCGGCAACAAAAAGATATTAGCACCAGTAGCTGTGCCATCCCCGAAATCACCGGGAATCAGGACTGAACAGTCTTCTAAAGTTTCTCGTCGAATGTCGAGCTATACTAGCACTTCAGAGACATCAACATCAACACAAGAGGTACGTGAAACGACTACGACAACTATTACACGTATTCCAGTGAACGGATTCTTCTCAACAGTTCCATCTTACCAAGAATCCGAGAGAAGTCCTTCGGACGGTGAGTTTCAGTCCACTGACATTGATCTCAAATTAACATTGTCTAGAGTCCGTTTTCTCTGGTTATACTGGAAGATCAGCTGGAACCAAGTCATCATGGGGCTCTATGGCAGACGGACAAAGCAAGAATCGTTTCATTCAGCCTCTGAGCCCAAATTCTTTTGTCACCCAAAGTACTGAGATCACTGTCGCCCCAAGTGAGGATTTCAGTGCATCAGAACAACTAGCTACTGTCGTTCATATCACTTCTGGAACAGTTCCTATCCAAATCCAAGAGTCCACGTCGAGAGAGTAAGGATTTATATTCTGAGCAGTCGGACTTCTTGCTGACGTATCAGATCTGCTTTATCCTCAACTTCCTCAACATATGACTTCCCACTTCCACCTACACACAACCCCGAGACCCCGAAGATACCAAGCTCTCCTAAAGCACTCAAATCTAGAAGTGACATCGGGGCTAGAACCACCGAGTGGTCAATTACAGCGAGGAACAGGCGTTCAGATTCATGGAGACCTCCTGAGACATGGGCATGTCCGGCAGAAGAAACAACATCATCAGTAGCCTCATTGAAGTCTTCGGGGTCTCGTCGAAGGAGGAAGCCTCGTGGTCGTAATCGCTCACCTTCTAACTCGGAGCAGACACATTTGCAAATGAACATTCGTAAGATGGAAGCAGCAAGCAATAAGATTATTCTTGAAAGATTGAATGAAGAATGGACGGAAGTGGCCGACGCATCGGTATATCGAGAGCTCGAGCTGGAGAAACAACTTTGGATGCTCACTGCTTTACGAGCTATTAATCGCGTTGCTAGAACTCGTGATGCTTCCAGGTCGCTCAATGGAGCACCACAATCTGGGAAAATGCTTTCATTATATGAGAATCATGGTGAGTAATCTTTCTATCGTCTTTATTTGCATGCTCACAGAAACAGCTTCTGCATCATTCCTTTCAGCTTTGAATCCGGAAAAACAAATACACCATGTCTCCACAAGCCCTCTCTCGCCAAAATCCTATCCAAATGTTCATCCACTCGCTGTCCCAGGACCTACTTCACAATTATCTTACGCCTCAAACATATTCGTTGCAATTCATTCTATAGGTCTGCCATCTCTACTCCCTTCGTCTTCCATCCCCAGTATACTCAAAGAATGCCACCGTACGCTCATCTCTTCACGCAATACAACATCAGAGATTCCAACATCGCCCACCGTGATTAGTGCGCTTGGGACTACTCAACCTGGCATTCTTTATTTAACCATGCTTGATCCTTGTCCAGTTCCCTCATCACTTGGTCCGCGATTCCGATCTTGGCTCGATACTCATCTAACAGTGAACCTGGAGAAACAATTTCGCTGTTTAAACCCTACCCGTTTGTTTCCCTTGTGGCTGGCAGATGCAGGACTTTGGGCCCAGGGAAGCTGCACATCATCGTTGAAATTTCTAGCATGTGTGGGGATTGTAAATGGAGAAGAGCAAGTAGAATGGCAATTGAAGAGTGTAGTTGGAAGAATGCTGTGGAAAGAGATGTGGGGATCCTATGTCGAGGGCGGGAAATGGTGGTGGGATGATGCTGCAATTGTTGAAGAATGCGAGAGGATGGGAACCTGCTGGGCTGGAAGTATCATTGAAGCTGTGAAGGAAGGGTAGATGGTCGGGATTCATCATGCTCTGAGCGTTTGACTGAGGCTATAGGGTTATTTGTTTCTCGATGTTTGCGGAAGAAGGCGTTTGGTTGCGATGGTGTATACCTTCTCCATTTCTTGAGCAGTCATTTCCCAATGCCCTTTGCCTTTGGATGCTTAATTTATTTCGTGTAACGTTCGAGGTTAACGGTCGATGTCCAAATTTTCAAAACACATATCTACTTGTACACCACGAGATGCACAAATGAACACACAAGATTATGCTCCCAAACCGTTACACCTACCTGTATGCTCCCGTTGATGCCGCCCGCGCATCTGCAGCCGTCCAGCGATCCCGGCCCCCACCTTCCCATCCCATCCCCTTACAGCCCGTTAGTTCCATTACCGTTCCATTACATATTCAGCTCATTTCCCCTGTCCTGCTTACTCTGCTTCCTTGGCTGTAAATCATACGATGCAGACTCTTGCCTAAATAGCTCTCAAAATCCACTTATCACTGACTTCCATGGGGTTGAAAATTTCTTGTTGCATGTCGTAAATCGTCGGTCGAGTCAGTTGTTTTGAAGAATTGGGGATGAGAGGCCCGTTTTTTTGTTTGGGGTGGGTCTATATTGAATATTTTTATTGGAAGCTCAATTTTCGAATAAGGATTATGGGGCCATAGATCTGATATTGAGTCAAGAGCGGGGAGATCTCAGAATTTGAAATTTGAAATTTCGGACATGATGGTCCTTGGGTGTAGGGTACAATGCTGGACGATGGAATCTTTGCTGGGTTCGTCACCCAAGGATTGTTGTTAGATTAGTGGATGATGGGAAACTTAGTTGAAATTTTTGAATAATGTGTTATACCTTGATGTCGCAGCTTATCCACGAGCCCACCCAGAAGAATCTTACTCACCTCAGCGTCAGCAAGTATCCGGGATTATATCAGGGAGTGTGGTTCACCTCTCCCAACTAATCATCTTCATTCTCAAGAGAGGGGGAGGGGTATCGACTCCCTCCCACCGTCCAACTTTCAGACCCATCAAAGAATTACCGAAAACAGCAATTTCATCCATCCCGAACATTAAGACATGCAACAAACAACCATCTCTCTCCATGGAAATTGCCTGATGTTTGGTCTTGTGGGATTTGCATGATGAAGTGATGAAAGTCTCGTATGAGGAATGAGGTGACACTATTTGCAATGATTGAATTTGAGTGTGAGACCATTTCCATAGATTTGTGCACCTTTGGACGACAAATCACGTTCTGGGATTGTGGTAGATGCGTTCGCCTTATCGCTACAATTCAGACCGAAAGCTTTGGTCGTTGGATGGATTAGCTCAGCCTTATTGCAGATTGTATCTGAGCGTTCCATGTCAAACAAGTCTTTTCACCCAAACGCGTCAATACAACTGTGCTTTGTCGGATATATGCGTTGGTATTCGCTGTCCGGTGGAGAAATGAGAAAACAATACAATAGGGCAGCGGATAAGAGCAAAATTGAGATATGCAACATTTCGGCTTGGAGCGACGGTGGGCAAGGCTCATTGGTTGAACTCTCTTTGTAGCTGAATGACTCTTGATCTGGACATTGGAGGAGCTGACTTAGGCGCAAACAGATACGAAACAAATGTTTTGATGTTGGCTTCATGCGACAGTCCATATTCTTGTAGTGCTCAAAGATCGTTGGTATTGTCAAGTGGCGGTACAACAGAAAGTTGGTGCACAAAGAACCTGAATGTACTATTGTAGTGCCAAGAAGAGTCAGAAGTTTCTTCGCGCCGCAATTGTGAGGATGTTTTTTGACACTAAAGTTAGTTGTCAATTGTCAATCTGAGAGATGGAGGGCTCGAAACAAACATTCCTCTGCTCACTTGGGCATAACGACATACAGCACTCTGATATAGTCGTGGTAGAACTTCGGTATTACATCGGTACTTGGGAGATGTTCCCGGCTTGACCATGTGATGTGAGCTGGGTTCAGCCGAAACGTGATTGAGTGGTGTTGAATTGATAAACGCACTTCAATCTTAATCTTCCATCCTCTTGACTATTCCAAGAATGGAGATTCGAAATTGTCATGTAGCAGCCTATCTTGGAGATATTTGACGCCCCTTAATCATATCGTCATGTGCTTGGTCTTTCTCTGGGGCCCGAAGTTCCAGGAGACGATCATGTAGCTTGGCACTGGCAGGCTCTTTCATGCTTAGTCGACCTTAGTGTGGGTTAATTTCTTATTTTGGAACTATTAGCTCAAATCTTCTTCTTATCAGATTTATCATGTCCACCAAGTGACCGCCAATAAATGTGGGTGTGAGTTGTGGTGATAGAGAAGCTAAGGGCGAGGTCTAGGAACCAGTGATCATAGCCAGGAAACCCAAATATCCTTTACTTGAAGTATACAAAAGAATGAAAAAGGGCACAGGGAGATTTTGGGCGTGCTCTAGTATGTTTCTAGGTTTTGACTGACCTATTGGCACAACTTTTACCCCTCTACTAGTTCTCCATTTGGAGTGCAATTACCTCAGTTCGTGAAATAATTTAAACCCTAACTAAAAGAGTAAAATCAGTGGATGAATGACGCACTTCGATAGGGATGTAATAGGAGTATTGATATCTAGTTTATCTAGTTTGATTCTACGATTTACACAAACACTAGTAAACTCGAACGGTTTGATTTTAATACACGCTATCACTACTAGCTCGAAAACCTTCTGATCTTGCTTTCTCGGTATTCCCTATTACCGTCATCTTTTCGAGGTTTTTTTCAACCAAATCTTGATTGACTAAGTTCGCACTTAAACTTAACTTGAACTCTATTAACCACTAGCTTTTCTTACGCTGCTTACTTCGGATATATAATGACAGCGATTCCTCTATTTTTCCTTTTGCCTCGCACCTTAACAAATTATCAGAGACTTCCTAGACTCGCACCAAATCTTCCAAATCTTTCAGACCTCAAGTATCACTTATCAAGACTCAAGATGCCGGAATTCGACTACGAAATCCAACGTGAGATTCCAGCTCCAAGAAACTCTTTCGGATCGGAGCTATACGAAAATGTCTTGCTCAACCACCTCATTTACGATAATATCTGCTCTAACCTCGAATTCAGAGATATCATCTCACTCCGTCTCAGCACTCGGCGATTCGAAGATCTTTACGCGAGGTTCCGAAAATCGAAATGGGATATCAGCAAGCTACTCTCCTACTATGTCGTTGACCCTGATCACTTCAGAGCACAAATGGGAATGCACAATGTGTTTATCACGGGACAGTTTGCGCTACAATTTTTCGATCGCAGTCGGACAGGTAGTCCATTCAAAACAATCGATGGAAAGGATTCGGCAATGGAAGCGGTGGTTGGCTCTGAAGAGCATGCAGATGCTTTTATGGAATATTTGACCGAAAAAGAGCATTATGTTGATGATGAGTTTGGCATTTGTACGTGTTGTTTAATGTCGGTGGAAGATTGTTTTAGTTTATCTGTATGCACTCGTCTTCCCTATACATGTATGAATTTTGCTGACTGCCGATTAGTTGAAAAAATCGTTCAAAAAGGTCAACACAGATGGCAGCGTGAGGAGAATCCAGCTTTCAATCCGCTTCGACGACCAATACCGCCGTGACTTTGAAGGTCCAGCTGGCATCGTTGGTGATGGTCTGTTTTTGACCGAAGCTCTTGCGCTTTCGCCAAATACGGCCCGAATAAATTTCATCACTTGGAATAAAGCTTATTGCCTGTTTCCGAAAGCTCTCGCCGAACACAAGCTTTTTACTTTAGAAAGCAGCCAAGCTGAAATTGATGCTACTAACCGCTCGCGAGATTTTGTCAAACATGGCTGGACCTTACATAAAACATGGGGTGCCGAACTGTCCATATATCCAACCCTAGGAGTTGGTTACAGAAGAATCGGAGATGCAAAAACTTGGGTGATCGACTTGCCAAGACCCGAGGTAAAACTACGAGACATAAAGTTGTCCGACTCTGTTATTGAGTGTTCGACATTTGCTTTCACGGTTCAAGAGAGATCGGTCGGCGAAAAAATGTTTGAAATTCACGCAAATTGTATGGTTTCAAAGAAGTTCAGATACATTCACACTGCACCTTTCTATGATCCAGAGAATCGCCACCATGCCCCATTTGATACCGACCTTCTGAATTACTTGGACAAGAAAATGTATTTGGAGACGGGTTGGGATCTCCAGAAAGTCATAGACAACAATGAATTTTGGATCGAACTTCGTGGTTCCTACGATAATTCTGATCATGAAGATAAATCCTCACGCCCATTTGATCGGTACCTTTTGGATTGATACAGGAAGTTTGAAAACCCTCGAGCTTTCGGAGGGAAAATGCATCCCTTGCAGAAGAAAAGGGGCTTTAGTGCAGAATGGGAGCGCATGAGACTGGAATACGATGAGTTAGAGCTACAGGAGCCAGAACAAGAATCGCCAAAAAGACAGGAATGGAAAGCAAGGCAGGCAACTATTGCGGCCTTCTTCAAGAAGTTTAGATACAAGGGAACTCGAGAGGACAAGCTTTCCGTAAAAAAGAAGCCCAATAAAGCTCACGAAAGAAAGCAATTTAAGAAGGCATAGATGACAAGGGAGGAGATGGCACAGTCCAGAGCGGTGGAGAAGACCAACAGAGCAAGTGAAGAGATCTTGACTCTTTACACTACTGTCTAGGATTCCTGGACTGGGACACTGTCCTTGTGATACTCGATGGGAGGGCGATAGGCTCATTGTCTTCGAACGACGCCATCATCATCCGCCATGATGTTTCCGGGATATTCATACGATATAACGTATCACAGCATTTACCTTATAGTTACATGATGTAATCATATTTTCTTACAATTTCTACTTCAATGTACTGGAAATGTATTTCGAAAATCGGTCTCCAGGAGGTTACCCAGCCTATGGTTTCCATATAATAGCAATAGCAGCATAGATTTCTATGAAAAAAAAGTTGAAAATAATTCCTACACTCTTCAGTCATGTGTTTCATAAAAGTGCAGTAACAGAATAGAACTCCGAGCAACCTAAATAACATCACATAACCTCACACCTTCAATCACAAAATCCCCACAAATTCGCCATCTCAAAAACAAAAACAAAAATCCCCAAAGTTCCAGAAAAAAATAATTCCATTAAATCCAAAGTTCAAAAAATCAAAAAGCTAAAAAGCCTCAAAATAAAACAATCAGAGAATCAGGTTCGTCATCCACCACAAAAATCCAGTTAGTTTCCCGTCCTGGTATGCGATTTCTCGACTACATCCCATCTCTCATTTCTCCTCTATCTATCCCTATTCCACAAATTAGCAATTCTCCTTAACGTACTTTTGTATCGTATACCTACCTCCAATACGCATCTCCTTACGCAGCAAGAAGAAATGCATTGGGTAATTTTCAATCCTCGAGGGGATGGAAGTTCAGTGTTTGATACTCCAAAAGGGTTGTCCGGGGAAAAAACGAAACAGTTACCTGTTGTTGGTGCTTGGGAACCGCATAGTATGTGTTGTTTTGGGGATCGACTTTTGGAGATGAGGAGAGATATTGCAATTGGGTGGGGAAGATGAAGGGTTTAAAAGTGGATGGGGTTGGATTTGTTCTGGTTCGGTGTAGAAATTAAGGTAGATGTGTTTGTAGGTTGTTTCTTGGGTTTCTTTGTCGTGGAGAATATTTGTAGTTGATATTGTTGTTGTTTTTGTTTGGAAGTCTATCAGACGTACATAGAAAGTGATTGAATGTTTCTTTGTAAGAATATGTGCGTAGTTCTTTCTTTGTCTTCTTATTTTCAACAATGTCATTCATTTTTCCTGCTTGTCTCAGATATTAGGAGAAACGTAAATACACTATCATCAGCACTCTAAAAATTGCAAAATGTATAGATTGAAATTAGATATCGCTGGTAATATGCATTCAACCTTGATCAATGGCAAATTTAGCCTTCATGGCTATTGTCGAATTCATATCAGATGGACTATACAAGTCGCTGGAAAGGCTGCGAATTGTTCCTTACAAAGTTCATCATATCCGAAACTATCTAGCCATAGACTCACCCTCCCAAACCGCCTCCAAAATCCAAAGATTAGCCCCAACTGGTTTCTTTCCCCCCATGAATTTAAACCTTTGATCCGCTTCTGCAAAAAGTATCGCCCAATCATCCAATTCTCTTTCCCTTGCATTCTGCAACTCCATCATCGTGAGATCCATCGATCTCAATCTTTCCTCACGCCAAATAGGTAGTACTCCAGGCTCCGGTAGTACATGATCATTGATGACAATGCGCGCACCTCTTTTCAATGCCGGAATCTGGTTGCGGAGAATTTGGATACAGTATTTATCGGACCAGTTGTGAAAAATCCAACGGAAAAAGTATACGTCTGCGTTCTTGACAGGCTGTTCTGTGAGAAAATCATGGGCCATGAATTTTATTCTATCTGCAAGTTCCGAAGGAATGTTCTTAGCGGCAGCTTCCACTACTGGTGGAATGTCTTGGACAACGAAATTGAGATCTGGGAAAGCTTTCGCGAGATGTGTGCAGGCAGAGCCGTGTGAACCACCAACCTGTGAGCGTATTAGCAAATTAATTCAATCGAAACTCATGAGGGATCTCTCTACATCAACGACTGTGCCTTGGCCAATCTCTTTCCAAGGGTGATTGTTAACAACATATTGCATATCAAACCCGGTTCCCTCTGTAAAAGCTTTCATTGCATTTCCAAAGCGTCTTGCACGTGATGGATTCTCTGAAAGAACCTCAAACACCGATTTATCTGTACCATTCGCAAGTGCAAATCCCTACGAGAATCATCAGTCCAGATATCTAACCACCTGGGATAGTTCATACCGTTTCGTTTGGTTCTTGTGATCCAGGATATTTCACCATAGCATTCACAGTTTGTGAAGCAGCTTGCCAAAGTTCGTCGGTATTTGTTCCCACCCAATCAGCAACCTGAGAGTCTTCTGCTAACAATCTCGAAGCAGCTGTGTGTTTCAAAACTCCCTTACGAGGCTCACTGAATATTCGTTTTGTCATTGCATGACGAAGAATACGTCGCACGTCAAGCTCGTTGACACCACATGATTTGGCAATATCTGCATATGAGGCTTCTTCATGAACCGGGAAGCTCGTTGCAATGTTGAAACGACCGATCGCTTGCATGCTCAGTAATGAGTCGTGCTTTCAGATGGTTAGCTACGAACTCACTAGAAATTTCCAGGGTACTAACGGTAAAGCTCATGAGATACTCCTTGGGTCCCAGGATGAGATCGCGAAGCATCAGAGTTGCATCGATGACTTTGATTCGAGCATTTTCGATGTCTGGGGCATCAGGTAATATAAGCGACCTATTAGGTGCATCAACGTCAAACGATGGGAGTGGTAAATCATGGCTGAGTAAGTGCTTGCTAATTTTTGCAGTATTTATTGCTATGGTTGTAGCTAATTCATCGATCGATAAGGACTCCATAGTGTTCTCATTGAAGGTGGTTTCGCGTTATACATCAGGGAAAGACTGCGGTATTTAAACTGATGAAAATCATGAATTGGCAACTGTTGGATGTGAGATTTGAAAGACAATTAGTGTTGGAAATCAATATATCCCCTCAAGACCCGCAACATTGCATTGTAACAGTTGGTGTTGACACGTTGGAAGCAAATAACAAAGTGGGGCCGGACATCGACCTCTTAGACAATCTCTCAACTGACGTATATAATCTTTATAATGAAGCTTAGACTCTGAGTTATATAGCGAACAAAAAAGGAACCCTATTGTTCTATGGAGATGGATCCAATAAAACAGCATTTTCCAATGAGCCAGCGTCTGTCCAACATAGAGTGGTGATACCTAGCAATCAAAACTTTTGGCATATTATGAAGAGTTGAATCGAATAGTAAAGACAGATGACTTGGCCACATTGAGATTTCCGACCACGGACATTGAATCAAATTAAAACTTTTACTTGATGCCCGTGTAAAGGTTCTAGTTTGGTAAAAGAATAAGTGACTTGTTTCAAATTCTTTCTCGAATTCCGGGACAATGAAGTGTATGAACACGAATTTTTGAGAAAATTCTAGCATTTCAAAGATGTTCTAGTTGCGCGAATCTCGAGCAGCTATAAATCTTGCTGCCTGTCGAGAGATCTTTTATTTCTTCTCTCACTGATCTCTAAACATTAATTCATCAATTACCATTTACAACATCATGCCACCCCCTACCACCATAATACATTTGATGAGACACGCTCAGGTACGTACATCCCATAGACTCCTATGAAATGCTTTTGACTCATCTCTCATCCACAGCACGATTCTTCTACTGGGCTATTATCGGATGATGGAAAGGAACAGGCCCTCGGGCTTGCTCGCCTATTCGTAAACGAACGATTCATAACCACGCGACACATCACCCATATCTTTTGTTCGCCAGTGCCTCGATGTCAACAAACTGCGAAAATAGCCCTTAAAGATGTGATTGCTCGTGGAATTCCAATTGTCACCGTACACGAGCTTTCTGACAATAGGGAAGTAGGCCTCTCCTTCATTTGGAGGTATATTAGTCTTCGTGAGAGAAATGAGATCATGATGATCACTCAAGGAAGTGTTCTGCGCACACTCCTCAGTTTTCACAATATCGGCTGGTTCTCCCTCACTAACTCCGACGCACTCCAATCTGAGTAGGACATGACTAACATGAGTATTGTTAGAATATCAACCACAAGAGTTCCCCAATGTCCTAATCAGGAGCTACCTTCTGATACATGAGCTTCACTATGTTCCTTATCCAAAATTGCCTAGAGAGAGAGGGCCAGCAAATCCACCGCCTCACTACCTAGTCGTTTTCAACCGCAAGGCTATGGTATATGTTAAGTTTTTAATTAAATACATACCTATCTTATGGTTCGGCATCAGTATGATAGCTCTATCAATCTATTTTGCAAATTTATCACCATCTCAAGGATCGACACTCATTTCTTCATAATGAATACCCAATAACCAGTTCGTCATTCAGGATCTTCACTCAGTATCGATGAAGTGGTTGTCTTGAAGCTAACGAGCCTGAAATTTGATTTTTCTTTTCTGCCTGCTTTAGCTGGCTTGTTGCATCCATAGCCATAAGAAATGATATTCAAATGAAAATAAAACAACAATTCATATCTGCCAACTGCGCTATTGTTTGGAGACTTTGTCATCATGAAACATATATCCTGAGACTAGAACATGTCTCCTTTGTGCCAGATTTGACCGGGAGAATATAATTTCAAGTAACTTCGAGCTATCCAGAAGTGAATGGAGACTGAGTTATCCTCTGCTGCCCAAGTATCTTTATCATCTACTCATGATAATGGCTTTCAGACTAGCAGCAATAAAAGAGGCTTGACCGCGCAAGTATAGATAGATGGAATGCTTGATGAATGAGATAGAAGTCAAAAGTACACCATGGCCACGGCGCCACAGTACTTTCCGATTTCAACGATTCAACACTGGGACTTCAGTTCTGTTTCTATTTGCGTAGCAAAGAATAAAAAGATATACTCGTATGCTGCAAGACATCTAGATACAGTGACGGCATCATGAACATCTGTTGAGGTTGTCGAAGACATTCAGTGGTCGCAACGGGTGGGTTTCGTATAAATATTCGAATACCCATCCCCAAGCCATTATTAACGGGGGATCAATTAGAGGCCTCAATACCCATCTATTGAAAATAGCTAAAATCCCTATTAATATCTATAAGTAATTATAGATATCCGTTATATAAATATATTTGCAATTTATATATATTTTCTATACAAAAATCAAACAAAATAGTTTTATTTTTAATATATATATCGGATTTTATAAATTGATATATTTTGAGGCTAAAATATAATAATAATTCTTATTCTAAATAGAAAAGATTAATAAATTATATAGGGATGAAAATCCCTATTATATATACACTTTAGCTATCTAACCTATGAAAATAAAGCTCTAATACCTATAGCCAACTATTGATTAGTAAGAATAGCTTTTTCTATCCCTATAGCCACCCGTAACTGCGGGTACCCATAGCCAGCCGTACTACCCAAGCCACCCGTTGCGACCACTGAAGACACTCTCCAACAACGCGTGAACCATCACAAGTTTCCCAAATGGGATCCAGATATGAGCTGGAACTTGAGTTGCAACTTGGAATGCAATATTGATTAAGTAAAAGTGAATATCGCAAATCCTATGCATCTAGTGACTTCACACAGAGAATAGGAAACAGCAACCACGTACGACTTGGTAGAGTTGAAAACCACACGGCCGAGAAAAAAGGAGGTCCGAGCTCAATTTCAGCCACAACATGTACTAAAATATCAAGGAACAGCCACACATTGGCGCGAAATACTTGGTCGCATTTCCATTTCAACGCGTTCCTGGCTCAAAAGGAATTCCCATCAATTAACCTCAACTTCAATTACAACTTTGACCTCGACCATTATCAACTCAATCAAGAAACTGATTTGCATTGTAATATTCATCACTTCACCAACTTTAGAACTCGAAGCACAACTTCACCGCCAAAATGACGGACTACTCCCAGCTTAAGGTTCCTGAGCTCAAGAAGCTTCTTCAAGAGAAGTCCTTACCCATCTCTGGCAACAAGGCAGATTTGATCGCTAGGTTACAAGAGTCAGAGAAGACGCCAGCTGCTGGAGCTACAGGTATGTTCAATTGAAGAATGCGGTCTAGAACCTCTAAGCTGAGAATTCCTAGCAACAACAGGAGAAGATGAAATTGATTGGGACGAAGACGACGAAAAGAAAACAGTGGCGCCCGCAGATGCTGCGATAGCAGCTGCTGGAGGCAAAGAAGAAATTCCAAACCCTACGAAAGTCCCGAACCAAGAACCTGCGATCGATCCTGCCAAAACCACCGATTTGAAGGTTACCGGAGGCGAAGGTGCTCCAACAGCTGAAGACGGTGCAGTCGCAGCCTCGGGTCCTCCCACAACTGAAGTCGCACCTGTACCAGAAGCACCAAAACAGGATTTCAGCGCCGGCATTGAAAAATCTGATGCACAGAAGGAGGCAGAGAAACGTGCTGCAAGAGCTAAAAGATTTGGTATCACAGAGGATGATGAGGCCGCGAAATTGGCAGAACGTGCGAAGAAGTTCGGATTGGATAACAGTAAAATTGTCGAGGGGTTGGATAGCGCATTACCGGAAAGAAGACAAAAGAGAGCCCGGGAAGATGGTAGACAAGGAGGAAGAAATTCAAAAAGACCTACACCAGATTCCAGGAGATCACAACATGGCCCAAGAAATGCGCAGAAATCTGGTCCAAAACCATCTGCAGGAGGTCGTGTTACAGACAACCCGGCTGAGAAGGCGAAGGCGGAAGCAAGAGCAAAGAGATTTGCAACTGCTGAATAAGGGACCTACGAAGATGACACAGCTATCTATCGCAGCGACACGATTAGCTAGCGTTCCTGTATATTAGTGATTTCTTAATTGTTCACGGAAATCAGCGGCCTTAATCATTTACAGAATACCATTGATACCAAATATTTTTTCCTCTTTTTCCGGATTCTGTGAGCACTTCAATTCCCAAAATATACGTCAAAACAAGCTCTGTCCGTGCATTCTATTCAAGTGCCAGTTCCACGGGGACTTTGCAGTTGGATTTCTTCTACATCAACCGTTTTCAACGGTTAGGTGCAAGGTCAAGGTCTTGAACATATTTCGTTTCGAGCTTGCAATTGTTGAAGTCACGAGTCTCGAGAGGAACCAAATGAACCAATAACCATTTGTGATTTGAGCAAGAGATATACAAGGTATTGGATAGTGCCAGAGGAAGCTCGACTCAATTCTTGACGTCCAACGATTATCCTTTGAGCTTCCCGAAGGATCTGCGATATGCTTTCGATGGGACTAAGTACCGCGAATGGAATTTACCCAGTGACTTGTATAGATGTGATAGGACTACAAGAGAAAGTGCAGATGGGACATAAGACACATAAAAAGGGCACACACTCCGACGCCAGGAAAAACGCCATCTTGGATCAACATTCCATTCACCCAATGACATTGAAGAAGAGTAGATTTTCCCATTCCAGGACCACACCAATGTTCCAGAAGATAGTAAAATTGGTTGAAGCAACCAGGTTTACAACCACACACATCTCCATCACGTTACTGATTTGGACCCGAAGTTAAGGAAACCAGTGCACCATCAAGTTATCCAATTAGAAGATATAGAACCCTTGCTCACTTGAAAAATCCCATCACCCGTGGCTTGGAAAAATTGCGGTCCTTTTTCCCGGAAAGGGGCTTTTCTCTGGGTGATCTCTTGAGTATTTTTCATGAATTCATCCAGCACATTTGATTGATATTCCTCCAAAAGATTAAAAAAAGATTTTTGCCTGCCAACGCATCGAAAAAAAAAATCCAACAATTTGTGTAAGGGAAAAAAAATCGTCCAGAGATTATTCCAACATTGTGGCGTATCTTCTCCATTGTCGTATATCATGTATGTATCATGTATGTACTTCGCCACAGTCCCCAGGTAATATGCGCTTTCCTTTCGCCAACGCAGCAATTTCGCCATTGCGCTACCTCCCCATCTCTTGCTCCGGCGGAATCTTCAGCTTGTCCGGGAAGGGAAATGGTAGCATACCAGCCAGGTAAGGTGGAGATCTCAAGATACGTATGTACCTAGAAACTGTTCTCAGGTCGTTAGATGGGACGTGGAAGAGGGAGAGGCATGGCCACGGGGTCGATAACTCAGCCTCATCTGCCAACTGTTATTCGGGAATCGTGATGGCATGATTTTATGATGGGATTTGGTTGATTCAGAATTGTTCGACGCGAAATCTTGTTGGTGCTCGCTTTGTAGGTTGATCGTAGGCTTGTTATTATGAATTGTTTTGGCTTAGTAGGGAATTATAGTTATTCATACTATGTATGAGTAAGGGAAGCAGGTTTTGCCGTGTTTTGGTGTCTATCCTTGTATCGCCTGTGCCGATGAAATTACTGTAGATGGAATTGTTTTGATAATTTGATATTGACATTCGGAAGTGTGATGAGATTTCTGTGTCTAATATATGGTAGCTAAGTAAATTCGACGGCTCAACCATTTATTAAACAGGATTTTATTCTCTTCTTTGGGCAATCCTCGCGGGCAGCTTATTTACTATGTAATTAGTTACCTGGGTATCCAAGGAATCTCCTCTATCTATTTCAGAAAACCAAATAATTGGATGTAATTGGATTCTTTTACCCCAATTAGTAGCTTGGAAGGTCTTTTTGTACTCTGTAGAATGATTCCAATATATCAGGGGTTAACGAGCTATGTCATCTAACGATCGAATTGCATCGACAACTGTTTTTGTCCCGCGTAGATACGAGTAGATGATCGATCCTTCAGGATCACCATAACGATGAGAAGTTTGTATGGTTGAAGATACAGGGAGACGGGTAGAACAAAGTAGCACAGTTATGATATTACTCCGGAGCGGATTGAAGGATAAAGGTTAATTCGAGCCGGTCCAGCGCCAGGTTTAGATCTTTAGATCAGGTCTTATAGGCTCATTCATCTAAACCCCGGATTCAGTGTTGAGCCGGTCACAACATGAGAGGCCAGTTTACGGGGATTGTCGCTGAAAGCTGATGTGGTCTTCGATGTACAGAGCAGTTAGTTTGTACATCGTAGTCATCTAGGTAAGAAAGGCGCTTGACAACGCTCATCATAGCACTAAAAATGTTCAAAGGCAACGGTGAGAATGATACCGAAGTAATCTTACAATGTGACCAACTTTTTTCACAGACCAACATATACGATGGATGTAAATGCAGAAGCAGAAGCGCAGAGACCCGCCCAAAAGGGAAAAATCAACCAACTGGTGTACAACAAGCGCGCCTTGGAACTTGCAACTAACCTTACATCGTATAAGGTTCTAGAGAAAGAATTTGATAATCACAATCGTTAAACCAATGAAAAAATATACAAAAAAATACACTTCAGTCGATTTAGTTAATCTTTCACGATATATTAAATCTTTCATCTACCTATTATCGACTACTTTGCCGTTTCTTATCAAATGTAACCTTGTTCTACCCGACGAATGATGATTTGGCGTTTAACAGAGAAAAACTCCTCAATCGGATCTTGAACCAAAATTGACTGGTTTGTGATTAGATGGTAGGAAAAAAACCAGCTGGGTATATTTTCCAAGCGATTATGGTCTCCTCACCAAACCAAGCCTTTACCGTTTGCCAATGAATCTATGAATGAGGCCCAAGAAGCACATCATAGGCTTTCGAGTACATATCGGCCGTTCTTACATGGACCGACCGTTTTGCCCTGCCTTGCCTTTCTCATCATGCAGATATTCTAACCCTTACCTTAGCTTACCTTACCTTTTTTACTTTTACTACTACTACTTACTACTACACAGAACCCCGAGAATTATTCTCATCCAAACTACTCAATTGAGAATATAACGAACTTTTCATTCTACTGATTTTGTATCTTGGGCCTCAATTTTCACCGTCACTAATCTTTTTTCATATCGAGATTTTCGTGGCGTCGGCTACTCCAGAGGCACAGTCATACAGTATATGCCCATGTCTATGGACCTGGAAAGAGACCACCAGGACCCAATCCTTCATACAAATCGATGGACCATATGGGACCTCAATAATGATAGCGCCACACAGCAAGCAAAGTACCGGGCATGAACGGTGACCAGCCTATGATACAGTCTACAGTCTACAGTCTTCTAGGATATCAAAAAGTCATGACTGCTCTCATGTACTCGCATCTCTCCACCACATACCCGGAATTCTTAGTCTCCTTCTTAATCTAATTATTGCTACATTCTCCATACATGTACACCTACAATACGTACATACATCATTCGCACGCTATTTTATATTACGTCCCGCACTTTTCTTTTTTTTAAGTACGACCCAAAATAAATGCATACAGTATCCCAGACTCCATTGAGCTGCAGGAACAAACTTCCAATCCAATCGTCCGTTGCTCATCGCTTTATCGCTTTAATATCGACTAAAACGAATATCGTCTCCATTATTTGGACGGACAAGCTATACGGTGACAGTCCCCACACTCTAGGCCCTATCCTTTTCCCGCTAGGTGCGACCCCTATTCATCAACCACAACTACTCGTAATCCTCGAAAGTTTCTTAAGAAAATCGTTTGCATCTTTTTTTTCTTTCCTCTTTTCTTCCCTCTCCTTGCTCTTTTCTGTTTTTGCTTTCGACTCTTGAATAGTCAACTTAATCTTTCGTTGCATTTCCTGGGTTCCCATAGTTCTAGCTATTGTTTTGTGTTTCAATATCCATATACCCTGAGATACCCTACCCTGGTGGTGATCCATACGTTTTTCATTCCATTTGTTGCCTTCACGTGCTCCATTCCAAGTATATTGGATACACACTTATTAATTCCCTGCCATTGCGACCACACCATCTCGGCTTTTCCAATATTCCTATGCAATAAAATCTTCAATTAGACGCTGATCCCCTGGGCTAATAAACTAAAAGAGTTGTAGAAAGGTATTAGACTTTACAACTTCCTCTGTTCCCTATCAGTATACTTACTCGCTGGCTTTAGTTTTGAAATAACACTTACTATCCTGATGAGAACAAGGCAGTTTTTCATATAACATAGATCAAATGTCAGGAATATACCCTTGTTACTGTTTATAACCGCCGGTGGATCTAAGCAAACCTTTCCTTGAAGAATGTTACTTGAGGCAAGACGTCATGGCATCCAACAATATGCAATTCGGTTTACCATCCAGGCCAAACATTACAGTGTCACAAAGAAGAGTTCCACGCCCGACCCAACCACAGGAAGTCAGTATGCCAAAGGGCTTGAGAGATGATAGTGCATACATTCAATCCAGAAAAGAGCAAAGAAGGGCGAATTTGGAAATTAGTCAGCAGACACTTCTGCCTCGGCCAAGCACACGACAACCTTCTCCAGTACCAAGATCAAAATCCGAGACTGGATCTAGAGGATCAACGGCGCCTTCATTAGAACCCGCAGCCCGTTCAAATGGGGACGTGTCTAAGATACACCTGGTCCCGGCCGTCAATGGGAAGGTTTCCAGAGATGTTTTGAGGAGAAAGCCCTCGTCGATAGCTCAGCATGCCGAATTTAGTCGCCCAACAACGGCTAGGACCGCAAATAGTTCCCCAGCTAATTGGGGACATGTATCTGGACCTAAGTCTACCACTCCGGCTCCAATAAATCCAGGGCCTTCACGTATTGAGGCACCACAGCAAGTTCGAAAGATTTCTTCATCTTCCATCAAAGAAGTGCCACCACGGATTATACCGGAGCTTGATAGATATCGAACGAGACCGGAGCAGCACCGCGAGGAGTTGAATGCTAAGTTTGGATCTAATATTCCCTACAAACTCAAAACTCCTGATATATCCCCTCCAACGCCTTCAATGTCTGCAGGTTTTGTAAGTTCAGCATCCAGTCACAAAAGGTATAGCGGATACAGTGGGAGTGGATACAGCGCAAGTCCGTCTACATGGTTTTCAGAGTCACCGGGTCCAAGCGCTTATAGTAGAGATACCACTCCGACTTCGATGTCATCCGTATCGCCTAGTGTCTTTGTGCCTTTCAAATCTAGCATTCCAAACCGCCGAGGAAGTAGTCCTACCAGGACCAGGCCACCTGTAACCCGGAGACGCGAAAGTGATGCATCAAATGAGCTCAACAATGCAACTACCGATTCACGTGGACTACCATCGTTGCGAGAGTCTGTGAATTCTTCTTCATCTAATTCTACGGTGAAGGCGGATGGGAAAGTTCGGGATAAGGTACATAAGAAGAAGTCCTTGGCTTCTCTCCCACCTAGTCCACCACCTCGTAAGTCTTCTCATCAATTCCAGAGGTCTCCTCAAGAGAAGGTGTCACCCGCCAGAACAAGTCCAAATCCACCATACGTAGGACCTATTTCATCTCCAATAGCATCGCCTCCAAGACCATCAGTTTCATTGATGGAAATGATTGAGAGACCCTCACCCCCAAGAAGACCTAGCAGAGATGGTGCTCCGGATTTGAGGTCTCAAATTGGAGACTTTGCGGTTCTTCAAAGCAACTTTACCGGCATGAGGTTTGCACATAATAAAAGCAATAGCACTTCTTCTCATAGGGCAGCATCATCCCCTCTTCAAACCTCAATGACCAAGGAATCACTAGCGTCATCCCGGAACCCATCACCAGCTCCGATTCACCCATTACATCGGGATCCTACTCCAGCACCTACTGGTCTTGGATTAATTCCCACCCTCAGGCCACCTTCTCGAGGTCGCGTAACTCGCACTCCAAGTCCAAGTGTAGACAGTGGGAAACATCGTTTTGGACTTTTTGGTCGAAGGACAAAGACGGCCCCCGAAGTGATGACTATCCCGGCAGAGAAGTCTCAAAAGAAAGGACCAGCTGCAGGTACTGGTCATGAAGGCTATACAAGATATGCCCTGCGTGGGCGAAGTACTACTAGACCGACCACAGGAAAGCCTCGAGAAAGAAGTTTAAGTGGAGCTCCAATCTCTAAAGACCAACTAGATACCACGGACCCTTTTTTCAGGGATCGAATGAGCCCTGTCATCATATCTGGCGGTGGCACGATCAAGGAGAATCGTAACTCTATTACCGAAGTCATTGGTCATACAGAGAGTAACACTAGTCTTCCTGCATTGGTTAAGAATATTCCTCAGACTAGTTTGAGTCAAAAGACACCCAAGGCTCTTCTGCAGCCATCAGCAATTCCAAAGGAAAATAGCAAGAGAACTTCTACTATAGGTGCTGCCAAGCTTAGAAGGCCTTCCGACAGTCAGGATGAAGAACCTCCAAAGAAAGCATCTATTGCATTCCGAAGATCAATCCAACGTCTCAACAGTGCATCAACAACCATGAATATCCCTAAACCACTAGATATCACAACGAAGGGCCCTTCATCTTCAATCAGCAGCCTGGATCCTAGCTTGATTTCTGGAGAACCACAACTAGAACTAGAAGCTGAAGCTGAGCGCGGAAGGCAGGCCCAACTTAGCAAGCCGACGAAATTGGAGAAGCGAGCCAGATCACCACGGAAATGGAACTTCTTTCATCGGCACGCACCAAAGCCAGAGATTGAGATTAAAGCTGATGCAGTACCTGTCACCATTGGTAGACAGCCTGTTAAACCCATACCCCACTACGCTATGTTTGAATTTTCTGATGAGCCAGAGGATACCGACAGTGTGGATCTAGCGGAAATTTTGAGAGATTCAGAAGTGGTAGGATTGACTGATGAGCAATTGAACGAACTTAAGTTTAGTAATTATAAGGAGAACATTCGACGCATTGAGGAGCTTCAAACAGCAATGGCACCTTCACTTCCGGAGATGATGCCAGCAACCGTTGCTTTTTCACCACCGGGATTTACAATGCCTTCACCACCACAGGTTCCTCAAACTCAAACAGATCCTCGAATCCAGAGAGAAGTGACACCTATTCGACCAAGTCGCCTCCAACAAGTTGGCCGAATCCCAAAGGTCGTCTCTGCAAGACCCGAAGCTACATCTCCAATATCTTTCTCGAGACCATTTGCACGGTTGAGTACTATACAACCTGTGACGGATCTAGCTTCATTCGATTTCGATTCGGTTGCTTTGGGAGCAAGTCCACCAACGTTTTCTAGCCCGGAAACTTACCCGACACAGTTCAGCAGTCCACCATCATATTCAAGAGAATTCCTTGCCTTTTCACCAAGAACTTCTCCTAGAAATAACTCCACAGCTACGACCAGTAGTTCCGGTACAATCAACTGTGCTGAAATTACGGCAATCATCCCCGAACCCGATTCAGCGTTAGCTGAAGATGAAGTTTGGGATGAATACGACGATTTGATTGGAACGGAAGGCACAGCAAAACAATCGCGCATCGTTTCTACAACATCGTCTTTTGGTGTTCCATTTCAATATGAAACTTACCAGAGTGCATCCACCCGCAATATCAAGCCCAATCTTCAAGCTTCTCCTTTTCCTAACCGACAATTGCCTGAAATACCACGTCGAAGATCAGCTATTACATCGATAGCGTCAAGTTGTTTTAGCATCGATGCGGATACTACTTTGAAAGTTGGAGACGAAGATATGATCCAATCGAACCCATTGCCAACGGCTCCAACTGCCTCATTCGAATTACTTAAACGCAATAATTCTATCCACTCAAACAAATCTCAGAGAATCTCGACAGTTGAATCACGAAAATCTGGTTCTAGTAATACATCTAGGATTTCTGGAGCTAGTCTCTTAAGAATTGAATCTGAAGAAAGTAATTCACCAATTTCGCAGGTGAATTTGAGAGTGGGAAGTATGAGCGTTAGTAAATGGCTTACTTTTGGGAATGTATTGTTTAGTCCGGCTAGAGATGAGGTAGGCAATTTGATGGATGGACCCAGGACAAAATGTCATTCCATTTTGGTTATTGATGGACTTGGCAATGGTATGTCTGACTCAGATTTGTGCCTGACATGAAACTAACATGAATAAGACGACTGGTCCTTCTACGCCGCAGAAACTTATCCAACTTGTACATTCTACAACCTATCTCCTACCGCTCCTCCCCCAACAACGAATCCGAAAAATCCTGCCTATCTACTTCCACCCCCTAATCATCGACAAATCTCATTTTCTCCTCTCAGCAGCACTTCTAAATTCCCTTTCTCATCCTCTACTTTCAGCACCGTAATCTTCCGCTTCCCTTCCTCCCTCACAACCGAAGTCTACAATCACATCCTCTCCGAATCTCGACGGGTACTCAAACCAGGAGGATACATCGAAATTACACTTCTCGATCTCGATATGGTAAATATGGGACCTCGTACTCGTCGTGCAGTACGTGGTTTGAAAACGAGATTGAAGAATAGAGATGAGAGTGTTGTGTTGGGAAGTTTAGGGGATATGGTTCTTAGAGGCCTTGGATCGAGAGGATTTAGGGATGTGAAGAGTTGTCGGGTGGGGATTCCGGTGGTGGGATTGTTGGAAAGGGTTAAGAGTGGGAAGGAGAAGGAGAAGGAGAAAGAAGAGGGAAGGAAAACAGAGGGTTATGGACAGAAGGAAAAGAAAGAGGAAAGAAGTTTGGCGGAAATGATGAAAGAAGAGAGTGAATCAGCGGATGAGAGTATTACGCGAATGGTGGCGAAAGTAGGGAGGTGGTGGTACGGAAGATGTTATGAAGCTTCTTTACTTGCTTTTGAATCGAATACAAAGATGGAGAAAGAGGAGAAAGAGGGAGAGAAAGTAAAAGAGAAAGAAACGAAAAGTATCTTTGCCGATATCAAGATCTTGGATGAATGCGAAAAGTGGAACGCGAGTTTCAAATTGGTTGTTATACATGCGCAAAAACCAGTGGTGGTTAGGAGGAGAACTAATAGTGTTTGAGATTACGCTTCTCTCATCTCGAAGACGAAATGGATATGGGAAATGGGAGAAAATGAAAATGAAAATGCATAATTAATGAGGGGATATTAAAAAGATATAGGAGATGGATGCATGGGTGCGAACCCAATTTTTTTGTACACAGAATTCTTTTCTCTTCTCTTCGAATGTCGGTCACCGGTTGGCTAGTTGTAATTTGGGAATGCGATCTGGGATTGCGGGTTTGGGTTTGGGTTTCGGTTTCGGGAGGTATAGTATGGGTGGGATGAGAAGAGAGGAGTGGAGTGAGATGAAAATGGGGAGGGAAAAGGGGGATGAAATATGGATTATGAATTATTATGAGATTATGAAGTTTGTTTCTTTGTTTGATGAATGGTTTGGGTGGGTGGTGGGGTATTATTTGTTATGCGGGATGGAAAGGGGGGTGAGGTGGAAGGAGGAACAAGGAAAATGTGGGGAGGAGAGAAATTCGTAGGGAAGAAATGAAAATGTATTAAGAAGGATGGATGAGATACCCAGTTAGTTTGAATAAAATTAAAATTAAAAATTAAATTAAATTGATTGATTGATAAATGCCAATGAATAAGGTTAGAGATTTTGTTATAAAATTTCTCGAGAAGGTACCAACCAGATTTATCAGGATTCCTTCAGATACAATCAATAATCTCCATACTATATAGCTAATTAATCTTACAATCTCTATACAAAATCTCCAACTAGAGATTTAATAATTACATCACATCGATATCATTCTCAATAATTCAATAAAATAGATATAGATAGTATTGTAAGTAGGAAAGTTGGGATGTGAAGATATCTTGTATGTATTTATATTTATATTTGTTATTAAAATCGTCTCATACTATGTATTGGTATTCTTGAAGGTAGTTTCCGGAAGATTGATATTATAATGATTTGGAGTCGCTTGTGTGTTTGTGTTTGTGGGTTTTGGGTTTTGGGATTTTTTATGAGAGAGAGATACAATTAGCTTGTAATTAGATGAAGCAAAGCACTAAACATGTATTAGAGAAATAAAGACTTAGAGTATTGATTATTTTCACCTAAGAAAAAGCTGGAAAAAATACTAGAATTCGTATAAAATGCGCGAAGATGGTGCGGTGGAAATGGTAGTTTGTTTATTTGGTTATCTTTTGTGAGATGTGATGTGGATATTATGGATATTGTATTGAGATTATCGTATTGTGATTGTGATTGAGATTGAAATGATGTTGGAAGGCGGTAGATTCGAGATGCGGAGATGGTTGTCATCTTGTTGATAGTTTGGAGAGGAGTGTTGGGTTTAGTTTAGTTATAGGGATGAGTATTTGTGGGATTTGATATTGTTTTTTATTTACTGAAATTTTTTCTTTTTTGGGGAGAGAGGGAGGGAGGGGGTTTGAATAATTATATATATGGTCGAGTTCAGTTGTAGTTTCGTGGAATTTGATTTGATTAGATTAATTAGATTGTATCGGATCTGTTTTGTAGCACATCATGGGGTTGGGATGGTGGATTGTGTATATAGTCGATTCGGAGTTCTTTGGCTTCATTTAAGCTTAAGGAAAGAGAAGGAATGGAAATTAGAAGAAGACAGGATAGACAGATATATAAATGGAATTATTAGTACGGTATCTTGATTATGAGGAGATGTTAAATTGCTCGAGTATGAGTCTGGGAAATGATGGTTTGATTGAATTGTGTAAATGATTCTACTTTACTAGGTTGTTCAATGGAAATTCTGAAATTGGGATTTGTTTGATTCGATTGGATTAAATTTGATGTATTGTTGCCAGTTGCGACCATTGTGTTAGCGCATGAAATCATCATGTTTAGCGATAAATACATCAGTCCAAATGATAGCTCTCACTTGCATCTATACAATCTCATTAGTACGAGGGTCCCCAGAAGACACTTCTATGTGTCAGATGAGAACACTAAGTCAGACATGGGCAACTACACCCTATCCGGTATTTCTGTTTAGGCTAAGTCGAATGGCTATATCTTGAAATCGTGGATTTCTATGTTTCGAATACAATACTAAGAGTCATATAATCATCGAGGGTCTGAGTGGATAAATTGAATCTAAGACTTCAAAACCTCTTCTATATTATTAAGTTATGTGAAAATCAGATAACTCTATCTGTAGATATATTCATGTCCAGCGATAATTTATAGAGTAGTTACCTCATCTAATAAACATATATTAAAGCGAGTATTCGTCAAGAAATCCTAAAAAAAAAAGTCAGTATACCCGGGTATACCCGCCCATCACTGTGCGAAATAAGAATATCTCGCTAAAGGCTACAAATAATTGAATTATCAAAATAACGATGTGTAGTTTAGGAATTGCTTTCTATATATTAAAGGGAAATAGAAAGGTTTAGAAATGGCCTGTATTAGGTATATTGCTCTATTAATGTTATCTAATACGTATTTCTGTGTCCCATCATTTAGCAATCAAGAGGCTTTTATAGAGAGCCCAGTACAACAAGATTAGTATCTACATTGTAATATACCCGCTCACCCCGCTTCCCGTTGCCGGACATATTATGTGTCGTGATTTCTATAAAAGGGACTCTTATATTTTTCAAGACAGTAAGTATAATACAACTTTGACTCAATATGACCGTCCTTGTATCTTTTCATCAGATTAACACCATGTCTTAATTCGAAACTCTAGCAACGTGCGGCACATTATAATGACCGCTCTTTAAAGCGCCGAGTTAAATAAACTGCTCAACCTGCTCATGAAGAGTACTCATCAGCAACATTGACCTCTCTCCTGACTCGAATTTTTCCTGGCTCCAGATCTTTAGGAAAATTGTCAATGTTTGAATGTGTAGCCGTATTGTTCATCTCTATGATTGTGTCGTAATCACCTCGCAATCCTGTAATTGATGAGTGTCCATCGATGTTCTTGTATGCTTTTGCGCTCCTTGTTGTATTGCTTCTTGAGTCCTTGGATCTTCTGGAACGGTCTGAGCCACCGGTTCTAGATTGGAGAGACTGCAAGGATACGACACTTCGTACGCTGGCGACGGCCGAGGCGAGCCCTTGAGAACTTACCAGTGGCTTCAGAGTGGGAAGACAACATGCTATCAAAGCAAGTCCTGCTTCAATCTGACTCCAATAGAATATGGTGGATAAGGTGACTACAAATGTTAGAAGTGTAAATATCTAGTATGTAACATTCAACATACGGTTCTCATCCGCGCGGATGGTTACAAGACTTCCAGTTGTCAGGCTAATAACAATCCCGAGCCGTAAAATTGATGCAACAAGAGCCCTGCAATATGTCAACAACACAGCTAAGCAAACACAATGGAAGAAGAATTTTTCAATTACAAGAAAGCTAGTAGAAAAATACCCGTCGTAGCAAGCTTTCTGCTAAGCGGCATGTGAAGACGCCAAATCTGTAGAAATGTTAATTGGGACTTCTTGTCTCAAGATACATATAAATGTGATAACTCACCATTGGCATAGGCATGATGATAAGTAAGACATTGATCAGGAACTCTGAGACGTATAGCCCTTCTTCTTTGTCCAAACTATTGGTACAATAAAGAATAAGGTCTGCCCGAGAACCCCAAGCGGCGGAAAAATGTGTTCCGCAGAGAAAGAGGAAGAGAAAGCAGAAAGCGAGAGTCCAAGCGACGACAATGGCCAATGAAACCCATGTGACTATACTGAATAAACTACTGTTCTTGACAACAAAGACCCGTCTGTAGAAGAGAATAATGCTGCCCTTGATGAAACCATATGCAAGAACCATCAACAGAGTGACTGCAAATTCAACTTGTTCGGCTATCGATGTTGTGGGATCGATAGCTGATAGGACTTCTTCCGGCGTAGTTGCAGAGCTCGGTGGTGTGGGATATCCAATTGCATGTTTTCTTACTCCTAACATAAAAAAGCAAAAGGTCAGCATGCATTTCGGGAAAGGTGCTGGCTATGAAGTGGCTTACCCTCAATCAACGTTGCCCCCATTTCAATAAGCATCAACTAGTGCAGACATATGTTTAGCGCAATTGGGAGGATCAAGTATCATAGCGAAATTGTGATTGACATACCAGTGCGGGAAGAATCAGGATATCATCCAAGCCCACTTTATTACCTCTAGAACTGCGAATATAGAATCTTAAGGCCACGGTAATGACTCCCAGTACGGGGAATACAACACCAGCAGCAATGATCTCACCTGCCGTGGCATAAGGGACAAAAATTGCGGTCCCTTCTGTGTTGGAAGCCATACTGTATCATGAAGTCCAAATACTTGCTAGAGAAAGAGGAGAGAGAAATGATGAAGAACGAAGAAAACTGATGAAAAACGAAGAAAAATGATGAAGAACGAAGGCAAGTGATGAAGAACGAAGAAAAATGATGAACAGCAAAGACTGGAGAGGTGCAGATACTTGGATTTTGCAACTCGCAATCCCTTAAATGTCGGAGTCAATCTTGTATGGTGGTTTTGGGGGACAGCCGCTCAATCCATGCTTCATGAACCCTTCGGTTTTCCCAAATCAACACTTGCTAATTTCTATTAAATCTACTCACGAGTATAATACCCTAAAATCTATCCGGCAGTGAGGGGAAACGTCACAAAGAAAGGTACAAACATGCTAAGAGTGATGATTGCATGGGGATCGGCGATGAAAAGCTATATGCAAGCATACGGAAATTGATGTTGGTTATGATTTTACAGATGTCACAGTATCCAGGAAGCTCACACCTTTATTTCAAATGATTCGAGGGATTGGAATTGCGAAAAGGGTTGACCAAGGAAGGGTTGCGTGGTTTATGTTGTTGAAGGTTGGTTGGTGGCACGGACGGGATATTCGCGGACATTCATATTCTTTCGAGTGCATGCATGCAATGCTACCCGCGCATGGATGAGAGAAACCGGGATTTAATGTAAGCAGATGGCGTGGATACAATGACCGGCTATTTCCTGCAAGTACCCTGTATGAATCCTTGCCGGCCTCCCAGTGCCCACCATGCCTCTAGTTCGAAGTTCATCTTACTTCTTCCGAATTATACTTCTTCCACAACGACTTCTCCGCAGTCTCCAACTTTCAATCATTCAACCTCAATTACTCAAAGAATTTCGAACTTCAGACCCTTTTATCTCTTCGCAAAACTCCAAATTACCTGGCACCTTCACCTACTCCCCTGTCATGGCTACAAAACTGAATACAGGTTTCCATGCTGTTTTGTGCCTTCTAGGTCTAACCAGCCTGTATTTTATATGGAATCTAATACGATACCGTTATGCCATGTACAAAGCTGGTTGCAGCGTTCCTGTACGATATCGTCACAAAGATCCAGTGTTTGGATTGGACTTATTCCTCAAGAGAATCACTGCAATGAAAAAGGGGGTGTGGTTAGATGTGGACCCATACCTATTCAGCAATTACGGCAAGACAGTTCTCACAAATTCGTGGGGGACGAGGCACTATGTTACAATGGATTCTCAAAATATCCAGACGATATTGGCAACCGAGGTGGATAAGTTCGGTGCTGCCTCCATGAATTATGCAGTCTCACAATCCTTCCTCGGAGAGGGTGTTATGAATACAGACGGTGCCCGGTGGAAACTTTCTCGTCAATTCATCAACCCAATCTTTAGTCGGGCACAGGTTTCCGAGTTGTCTACTTTTGAAAACCATGTTCGACGCATGATAGACCGGATTCCTCGTGATGGTTCAACAATTGATATGCAACCTCTATGCAAGTCACTTTATCTTGACAGCGCCACGGAATTCATCTTCGGCAAATCTGCCAATTCTCTTTCGCCCGAAAAGAGCAATGTCATTGCAAGCCGACTGCCCGAAGTTTTTGATGACGCACTTCGAGGCTTACTCGTCAGATTTCTCCTTGGCAAGTTCCGATTTCTTGCGCACAACAAGAAAGCATGGGCTCAGAAATGTGATGAAGTCCATGCCATTATCGATAACTACATAGAGGAGGATATTCAAGAGAGAAAAAGTAGTGCTATGAAGTCACCGGATGCACCATACAAGTACGTTCTTTTGAAAGAATTGACCAAGGCTACCGACGACAAGCTATTCATTCGAAGCGAGCTCATGCATGTGTTTTTCCCCGCACGGGACTCCGCTGCAGTTCTCACAAGCAATGCTATATTTCTACTTTCGAGGCATCCTGATGAGTGGAACAAAGCTCGGAGAGAAGTTCTTGGCATCGGAGAGGAGAAATTGACATTTGAAAAACTAAAGTCTATGAAACGCTTGCAGCATGTTATCAGTGAAAGTAAGTTACACTTCCATCCAAGTTTCAGTTACATCAGTACCTATAATTTTCTCTAGATACTAAAATGTGCACAGCCCTCCGTGTCTTCAGCCCCGTAGTCCGCAGCTGGACAACCTGCCTCTCGCCCGCTGTTCTACCCCACGGCGGAGGTCCACAGGGAAAGGATCCCATCCTGCCCGAGGCGGGAGATCAGGTCGATATGGCTTTTGGCTCAATGCACATGGATCCCGATATATGGGGACCCGATGCTCATGAATTCAAGCCCGATCGCTGGGAGAGGCGCAAGCAAGATTGGGGTTATATACCGTTTCTTGGCGGAAGACGCATCTGTCCTGCTCAGCAGAATGTTTTAACAGATGTTTCATATGTATTTGCAAGGTTAATGCAGGAATTTAGCGCCTGTGAAAACCGTGATTCTTGCTATGAATATTTGTCAACGCAAGTGTTCACCAAGGAGAGCAGGAACGGATCCAAGGTTCCATTTGTATCAGTTCAGTAGCTCATAGTATCAGGGTGTGGTGTTTCATAGATATATTATCTTCAGGTATCATTGCAGCCATTTCAATTGGGTAGATTGATGATTGTGCTTCTCATATCAACCTTTGACCTGCTGTAATCGCAAGAACGAAAGGGCAAGCCGAAATGATCTAAATGGATTTCGACGCTCATCAAAATACAGTGCCATCTAATGACGGCCAGAAGAACTAACTATCTAGTCTCTGCTATCGCAGCCAGTTAGTACAGAGAAGATGCTCATAAACGAGAAGATATCCCTCGAAAGACCTAGAATCCATATGGTGTGCCTGCTTTCCGATAGCCCCAATAATGCCATTATGCACCATTTCCTTAGCATTAGCTAAACGCGACTTTGCCGCGGATAAATCTTTCCATGCAACTGATTGACGCGAATTCGCTACATCGAGAGCCCATGAACGGGCCAGTCTGGCGAGAATCTAGAGTGATCGTTATAGGAGGAGCTAGTCAATTTCTATCTGAAGTATGGATATCAAAAGCATTACGGTCAAATTGACTAATGAAGCAGTAATATTGACCTTTAACTATACTTAGAATTGGAAGAATAGAGTGTAATAGAATCGGATACCTCCCCAAAATCATTTTGCGAGTTTAACTTTCTGAGCTGTTGTTAAAAGCACGTGTTGCGCTAGTACTAATTTGGAAATCTAGCCGCCCTCGTTGCTCCCTCTCTTAAAACTCGTATATACTAGTACAAATTAATAAATTTGTTGGAAATCACATGTACTACGTATCATTTGGTGGTACGTGCCTTTAGCTTCTTTCTATAAATCTCTTTAGTAAAGTATAGATAGCAACTTTGTTTTATAGTATAAAGTTGTCTTATAGATACTTATATATAATATTATTATATTATATATAACTTGCTATCTATTTCGAATAGATTATAAGTATTGTATTATAATAATTTTATTACTATATTTATAATATATAAAATATAAAATATTCTTATCATTATAAAATAGTAGGTATAATTATTGCTGATATAATTTAAATGAAATAGGGTTTTATTGTTATTTTCAAAGGCGACAATTGGGTTGGATTTTATGAATCTATTTGAGTAGTAATGATATTAGTTTTTATTTTGGAGTTGTGTATAGGGGTAGAAATAGTATTTTTAGATAATTATTTAGATATTGTTGATTGGAAAAAGAGGAAAGGAATTATGTTTTTTATTATTAATTTTAGTTTGATTTTAATATATTGCTTTCAATTAATGTTTATAATTAATAAGAGTAATTTTATAAGTGTTTGAATGTATTTATTGATATTTAATAAAACTATGAATATACAATTTATTTAAAAGCTTTGAAAGTATTTCGATTATGAATTATTCAATCCCAAAATAGAGATTGTAGAGGTCTTTTTCGATTATCTATTTAACTATTAGTATAAGATATTTGTATTTCAATAATCTATTATAGATAATGAAATCTATTTCTAATTATTGAATTTATTATCTGAAATAAAAGTTTAGCAAATTTAATATAATCTTATTTTAATTATAAATAAAGATTTACAAAATATATTGTTTATATTATAATAAACTGAAAGAATTCTTTGAAGTGTAATTAATCAAATTGTAGTAATGAATATTATAATAAATAATACAAAAGGAAAAGATATTTAAAAAAAAAGGAGGAAGATATTATAATAGAGATTGTAAAGGAAGAATAGGAAATACTTTTGATAGAATTGATAAAAAGGAATTACTTTATAGATTCTGTAATAAGAAAGAATATTAGTAAAATCAGTGTTATATATATAAAAAGGCTAAGAAAGTTTTAAAACTAAATAAGAATGATATTAAAAATAATGGTTTTATTAGAGTAATTATAATAGAAGAATATATTAGTTCCTTTTATTTTTATAATGTAATATATACAGAAGTTCAAAATAATAAATAGATTCTTGATTCAGGGGTTTCTTATTATTTTATTAGTTCGATTGAAAATCTTATAAATCTTATATATTAGGGTATATTATGAAAAATTAAGATAGTTAATAATGAATATATTTAAAGTATTGTATTTGGGATAGTAATTATTGGAAATCTTATATTATAGGATATATAGTATATTAAAGAGTTTCGATATAATCAGTTTATTTTTATCGGAAATAGACAGCAAGTTGCGTATAATATAATAATATTATATATAGGAGTGTTTATGATACAACTTTATACTATAATGTAAAGTTGCCACCTATACTCTATTGAAGAGATTTATAAGGGGAAGCTAAGGGTATGTACCACTTAGTGGTATATAGTATATATGATTTCCAATATCCCCCTTATAATAGGAATACTATTATCTAAATATATAGATTTTAGTTAATCTATATATAAATCATAAAGAGTCTTATTAACTTCTACAATAATACTAGCTTCCTAAATTACCTATAATATCTATATCTCCTATGGAATTCGAATACCCTACAATCTTTTATTATATTGTAATACAAGAGTACTCTTAGCTTTAAGCTTTATTCCCCTATCTATAATAAATGAAATAATAAACAATAATCTAGTATTGTAATATTTAGTCTTCCAAATCCAACCCTAATCCTTTTCTATATATAATAAAGTCAGAATAGATTAATTATTTCATAAATATATCAACTATTTGCTCAATTCCTAATATCTATACAATATAAAGCCTTTTAGTTTCTACTATATCCTTTCGAATATAATACTATTGAATATCGATATATTTAGTCTTGTTATAAAACTTATTTTCTTATATTCAATCAACTCTATTTGTATTATTATAATACAAGATTGGAATAAATAGTTTATTATTCGATTATTCACTAAAGTCTTTAATTAGCTTTTCTATCTATATAATCTTTTTAGCTTCTTTATTGATTACTATAATCTCTACTTCTATTATATAAAAGGAAATCGATTTCTGTTTTATTGATAACTAAATTATAGCTCTTCTATATTTAATAAAAGCTACTTCTTATATTGATTTTCTATCTATTATAAATCCCCAAATAGAATCTATATATCCCTAATATTCATATAAAAGTATATTCAATCGATTTGAATAAACTATATCAACTGAGTATATACTAATAAGGTATTAAAACAAATGCTTTATAAATACTAAATGACTTTCCCCTAGTATTTGTATAACTCGAGCTACCTGATTTATAGGATATGCTATATTGGGTTGAATATAATTGAAGAGATAGATAATATAATCAACGATTTGAAGATATATTGTTTTATTATTATTGTAAAAGAGTTCGTTTTTGTATATATTTTGTATAATAATATTAAGTAATAAAGGAAGATCTTTTATATCTATTACATCAATACCAAATCTTTACAAAATCTTTTTTATATAATTGGATTGGTATATTTTGAAAGACCGAATTTATTGATTTCGCTTTATTTGGAATCCTAAAAATATTCTAGCTTTATTTAAATCCTTATATTTCTATTAACTTTCTATTATCTTTTTTATAAAATCAATACTAATACGATTTCCTATTATTAGTAAATTATTTATATATAATAGAATATATACTTTCTTTCCTATAAAAAGATTTAGATTTATTATAGATTCTTTAAGCTTAATCTTTTTGAAGAATCTCTATACAACTATTTACCAAATGTATAGAGTTTGTTTAAGCCTATAAAAAGACTTTTTCAATTTGAGATATAGTTTATCTTTGAACTTGATTTCGGAAAAGATTATTTCGAAGAATCTTAGGACTTTTATAAGGATTTCTGTATTTATTAGTTCGTTATTCAAAAATATAATATCAATATTTATATTATTGATTTCTAGATCTTCTACTATAGCTTTTACTAATAAAATATATAATATTGAATATCTTATTATACTAATAAAGATCTTTTGAAAATCTATTCTATATTTCTACAGATACCCTTTAATAACTAATCATACTTTTCTTCTAACTAATTTACTAAAGCAATCTAATTTATTCCTCAAAACATATCTACTACTTAATAGCTTTTTACCAACAAATACAATTCCATTTATAATTTCAAAGGTATTATTATCCTTGAAACTTTATAATTCATATCTAATTATATCCAATTATACTTGAGCATTCTTTTATATAATATCCTCAAGTTCTATTGTTTCTTTCAGTATTGATTCAAAACTATTAGTTGGAATTCCTTTAGGATATACAAAAACAATAAGCAATATTTTATATTACTAAACAATCTGATTATTAAAAATACTCCCCAATTATTTCTTATAATTCTGATTCGATTCAATTCAAATTAAAACAGTTGCCAAAATAAATCTAACTCTTGGAATCTCTATAATTATTTGTATATTCTATAATCTAATTACAAATACTTATACTTCTCATACTAGCTATCTAGTTACCTATAATTATTACTATCAAAATAATTACAATAATAATTCTTGTATTATAAAATAAATCTAAACTTTTTTTTGTTTGTTTATAATTTAAAACTCTCACTTATTAGTTTATATATTTTATATATTATTCTATACTATTAATTACACCTTTCATTTTGTAATTTTAGGCCTATCATATTGTTACGACGGCATCCAACATACCGCGTCACATGGTCGAAAGATCACGTGA
>JBBMOJ010000362.1:0-42337 GCA_038090695.1 Sclerotinia spermophila | reverse complement strand
CGTCCTGTCACATGATACTTGTCACGTGATCCACTGTTACCCGTCGTAACATATTCCTTATATAACCGAGATACTATTAATATATATTTAGATTTTATTATCTATTAGTTTATTAAATGTTTTAAGGAAATATTCTAATCCTGATTATATTTTAATTGCTTTTATATTAAAGATATAAGAATTATTATAGATCTTATTATAGATCTTATTATAATCAAATATAATCCGTTTATTATTTTGAAAGATTATATATTTATATCTGATATATCGATTATTGTTTGTAATTTGCTCTAAATTATTGGAAAAGAATATATAATTATTAGAGAGGAAAACTACTAACTATTTCTTAAAGGTTTCAATTATAGTTTTTTTATTTATTCCTTTAATTGGGTTAATCTAATATCCTATTGAGAAATAAGGGTATAGGAATTTCGGTTATTGGATAACTAGAAAGATTAATTCTAATTATTGAATCTTTATAAATACTTTATATAGAATATCTATTTCTATTCCTTTTATATAGATCAAGGGTTTTAAGCGATTTATAAGAAAATAATGTGGATCGATTATTTGTAATTGGAAGGCAAAGTATAGTTTCGTTTGTTTTAGGGCGATAGGTTCTAATAGGAGGTCGGATTTAGTTATCAATACTATAATTGGAATAATTCAATAGATTAGAAGAGCCCCTTTTATTATTATATTGATTATTCTAATAATCTATTGGATATAGCCTTTAATCCTAGTGTTTATTAGTAATCCATTCTAATCAGGATTTAGAATTCCCTTATATTACATTTCTGTTCTAAACAAAACTATAAGAAGTATATAAGTAATCACTATTTTCTAAAGGTATAAGATTATAGAGCTATATTTAGTATAAGCTATTAATTGTATATACAAAGCTACTTTTATTGTCTTTACTATATATACTTTGATATATTATAAAAAGGAAAGTTATTGATCAAAAAGAATACCTAGTTATTTAAGTATAAACTATATTCTAATATTTATAGAAACTAGTACTAGAGAGATTACTAAATCCTGGCTGATTATTAGTAGTGGGTTAATTATATTGTATCTTTTAATCAAATATAGAAATTCGAATTTTTTTGGTATAAAAAAGACTTTGTTGTTTGTATTTTATTGAATGATTTGTTGGATTTATTATTAAAAAGATTTAATATTAATTGAGAGATCTTTTAAGGAGTAGTATATAATTATATTATTAGTATACCCAAATTGGTATTTGATATCTTGGTTTAGAAGTTTAGTTAGATATAGAGTATAGAGAATAGAGAATAGTGAGAAGTCTTGTAGTATACTATAATCAATTAGGTGTTTTCTAATTGTAATTCCTTTAAGCTTTATTTGTATTCTTTTATTTGTTAGAAATGAGTCAACTAGTTATAGGAGTGATATCAGCTATTCTTATTTGATTATCTGGTTGATAAGCTATTGCTTTAGCGATGTATTATAGGCTTTTTATATATTTATTGTAATCAGAGAGATAATATTTTCTATTACTAAAGCTAGCTTAGTGTTATATGTAAAAGCTGTTATTAGATTTGTAATAGATCTCTTTAGTAAGGCTTTATAGTATTATAGGCTGATTACTTTATATTTTATAATTGTTTAGGATATCTAGCTAGCTATATATCGCTCAAGTCCTTTTCCAATATATGAGATGAAGACTATTGAATGCTAGGAGTAGGGTGATAATTTATTCTTTTTATTAATCTTAAAGAGTATTATTATTTTTGTTAGTTTCTATTTCTCTGGGTAATAGCTTAAAGCTAAACAAGATATAAATATTTCTATAATAAGACTTTTAATATTTGGCTAATATGCTTTGAGGAGATGTATTATTATTTAATCTATTTTTGAGGAGGTATATTGAGTATTAATAATATATTTCTCAATCTCCTTTATAATGATTATTCTCTTTTATAGGAATATTAATTGTTATATTTGGTTTTATAATGGGTTTATTAGGAGATTATTGTTTATCTTGAATCTATTAAGTATAGTTGTAAATAGGGCTTCAGTTTTTTCTTTAATATTTATAATCTTCTATTCTCTTATTATTAATAATAGGGCTTTTAATATATTTTCTAGAGTAAGTTTATATTATCCTATTATTTAATAGAGCTCTCTATTATTCATAATACTATCCAATCATATTATCTAGTATAATCTTTTAGCCTATCGAATCACCTTTTAAAGGGTATAGAGAATATCGGCTTTGAAAGCAAGGTTAGGCTTTTATTGTACTATTTGATAGGAGTGATACACCTCTCTATATTTATTCATCTATTATAATAAGGCTCTCCCTAACCTCCGGTCGATCTTATTGATCATATATATCACTATATCTAATATATATTCTTCAATTTCAATAATAATTTGAATATTAATATCTCTAAAATAAACCAGACAATTAATTATTAATCTATTAAGTTTAAGGAGGTCCGGCTTCTATATATAATAATAATATTAATCGAAATCTATTATACCCCTAATCTCGATTTTTATTATTTATATCTTATAATCAAAGCTATAATATATCTTATTCCATATTTCAATATAAGCAAAAGGGATATTCAAAAAGGTTAAATCGAATATATAACTATAAGTATAAATAGATATACTAAAAATACTTATAAAGTTTATTCCTTATTCCTCTAACTATACTATTAATATTATACTCTGATTTACTATATTTACCCCTAACTTCTTATCTTATATTTGATATTAAAATCCCCTCTAATAATTATCCCTGTTTTTAGTATAAGCCTTATAATATACTTTATAATATCTGGATCAAATAGTACTCTATATATATTAAGAATTGAATAATTATTCACTTTTACCTAAAACAAATCCCTACTACCTATATACCCCATTTATTGAACTTTAAAATTAGACTTTTTTTATATATAAATTAATACTCTAAAACCCTAAACAATCCCCTTAAAGTCATTTTATATATCCTATATATTGATTAACTGATAGTGATTATAAGCAAAATGATTTTAGGTTATTAAGTTTATATATAAATAGGGCTCCTAAATACAAATCACATCCATATAAGCTTTATCAGCTATTTATAATAGTATAATATGATTTGAATAACCTCTCTTTATATTAACCTATATAATTATAAGCCCTTCCCCCCTATTTGAATTAATACTATTTATATTATTTATATAAATTATAAAGGGAAAGACCTAGAACTTGTAGAGGGCTTTGTATTGTTTATTTCTAAATCGATTAAACTGAAGACCTTTTCTATTAGTATTTCTACATTTAGATTTTATTAGATATAACTATATAAAGACTTTATTGAAGCTATAATAAAGGTATTTATTATATTTATACTAAAGAATCAGGAATATTTATAATTCTCGTTCTTATATTTAATAATCCTAGCCCCTAGTTTAAAGGGGATTATTGATATTGTTATATGAAATACTGAGATAGGTATTTGAGTTTCATTTGTAGTATCCCTATATAGCATTAAGTAATCCCTCTAACCAATTGCTTTGATAATATAGAGTTCCTTTTTAATAAGAATAATTAGTTTCTTATTACAAACTTTAAATACTATTAGATAAATTGTATATTCTAATTGGAATAGTTCGAGATAGTTAGTATATTGAACTACTCTATTGTATTTATAATGTATAGGGGATTCAGAATGTTTGCTTGCCTATTTACTATATATAAAGCATTATAGCTTGCAATAGTATATAAATAGATTATAGTATTCTTAGTACTCTATATTGTAAAGCTAGGGGCTCCTTAGTTTATCCAAGATTACTAAGAATAAACTGTTATTGAAGAATTGGAATCTAGGTATTTATTTAATAAAGCTAACAATCCAGATAGTTCTCTTTGTAATCGGATTAACCTTTATATATAAAAGGCGAAAAATAATTAATTTAATTTCAATCTAAATAATAATCTCCTTTTTGATTAATTCTTCTAGAATGAGAATAGGTATTCTTTTGATATAGTAGAAACTATATAGGATTTGTAGAATTGTATATATAAACTAGGTTTTTAATTATTATATATCTATTGCTTCTAAAGTCTTAATTAGATATTTAATATTATCCGGTTTTATAATCTCGATAAAAATTATTATTAAGATATATCGAAGTATCTATCTAATAGGGTTTCTATATAAATATAGAATATTATATAGTATAAGTTTGGGGATTACACTTTTGATTTTGAATTGTAATAAGAATATACTCCTTTTTATAAAAAGGGCTGAATTATTTGTTATAATAAGAATTGTTTATTATAATTCTAATTTTTTTTTGATTTATATTTCTTCGATTGGGTAGTATTTGGTTCTATATTGTTGATAGGGATAATTGAGCTAGAGGTTTTAGTTGTTTTTGATATTTGAGGTTTAGTTTGAGTTTTCAATATTTCTATATATATCTTTCTCGATTGTTGAATCTACTCTTTTGGTATTCCCTTTTTCTTATTAAATAGGGTAATCAATATACTCTTTTTAAGAATAGCTGTATGATTATATTGATATTGATTCTTTTTGTATTTTTTTGTAAATCTATTAATTAGTATAGTGAAAGCTTTGTTTATTTTGTATTTATCCTTTTCTATTCTATCAGTTTTCTTAAAGTATTCCTTGATTATATTGAGTATAAAGCTTATAACCGATTGAATAGTTGAAGGTAGGGATTTATTATATCTAGAATCAATTAGAAGAAGTGCATTTCGATTCAATTAATCCAGATTGCAATTACAATTGCAATCGCATAGCAGTAATAGTATATTATAGAACGCGGGTGTAATAGAGTATATATTCGTAATGGATCAGTTTGAGCTACTCGCGGTATTATATATGCCGGGCAGATCAAATCGTAATGATATCCTTAGTTAAGCTTTAGATTATTTATAAATAGTTTGATGGAATCACTGTCGATGATCATATATGTTATATCTGACTCTTTTATATATACTATAGAAAAAACATAGTTTTATATCAAACGAATCATTATATCCCTTATATTTATCCTCTTTTCTATAAATCTTTATCAAATTAACAACTACTCATTCTATTCTCTTTTAATTATAATTATCTAATTACTTTTCTTTCTTTTTCTTTACCTAATCATTTTTATAACTCTTTCAATAATTACTAAAACCATTATCATTATTTCCCTTACTACCCTTATTATCTAATTCATCCAAGTTATCTGAATCATCAAGATTTTATAAAAATAGTTTTATCTTTTTCAGTCTCTAATTTTTAGACTTTAATTCTTATATTCTATTCGAATTAGCCTTTATAAAAAAGTTTTTATATTTAAATTCTTTATATTTATTTAAATCTAATCTTAAGAATACTTCATTAATACTTAATAATATAATAAATATAATCACTAATAAAAAAAATATTAATTATTATAAATCATTTTTAGTAGCTTCTAATCCAATAAAAAGATTCAACTATATAACAAATACAAATAATTGTATTACACATTTTTGATATTCAATAAATTCTATTTTAAATTATTCATAATATTCTTCTCTATAATATACTTTATATAAAACTATTACAATGTTTTTATAAATATCAATATAAATTCTATAGTATTACAAAATATCCCGAAATTTGAAAAATATCACTCTTCGTATATTACTAAAGTTTTTTTTATATAAATACCTTAAAATCATCAATAAAAATAAATTAAAAAGATTTATTAATAATTTTATCAAACTTATATTCAATATACTTGTATTCTATAAATGCTTTATAATACTTAAAGTCGAATCTTAGGAAATAACTTTTATAGATTACTCTTACTTTTCATATATCCCTAGAGTATTCGAATTCTAATATTAAAATAAATAATTTATTTGAAAATCCTTTTATAATTTTAGATTCAATATTATTGAAATCCTTTAATATTAGTATCCTGAATGCTTTATTTTTATCAACTTTGTTTTCTATTGTAAAATTGCTAACTAATATCTCTAATAGGTATTTCTCTAATACTAGTTCATCTGTTACATTGATATTGGAGTTTTTAGGGAAACGATTGGATATAAATTCAAATATCTCTTTGGGTTTACCTTTTCCGGGATATTTGCTGGATAATAAGCCAAACATATTTGCTTGGTTTTTGAAAGGAATTGTTTGTAATATTGATAGGAAGTGTCGCAATATAGGTATTGATTCATCAAGTTGTAACCTCTCAAAATTAATTTGTGATATCACACTAATTCGTATTCATTTCGAAAAGAATACAAATAACATAGTACCCACTATTCACAGATCCTAATTATCATATATTATATTCTATCTCTTAAAAAGTTAACTATTGAAATAACAATCCATATATATGAATTGCTACAAGGCTAGCGTCTTCAGATTCGCCTACTAGATTGCTAACCCTAGTCATATAACTTAAGGTCATTCACTATTGTTCATACAAATAGTATAATAGTATAATAGTATAATAGTTAATTAGTTAATTAGTCAAAACGTTTATTAGTTTCTTTAAGGGTTTTCTTCTCAGTCTTTTAATTATTTAAGTATTTAATTATTCAACTATTTAACCATTGGAATCTTATATAGAATATCTTTATAGTTTTTATTAGATTCTTTATTTCAATATTATTTAAATTTTATTAAATATTTAAATAATAAATACATTTCTTTAAATTTAAGTTTAGATTCTTATTTATATTCTTATTTAGATTCTTATTTAAACTTTTAATTCAACTTTTCTTTAATTCTTTCAATATATAGTTTATTAGTATTAGTATTAGTATTATAGGATTGAAAGTTGAAAACGGCTAAGGCAAGTATGCCTAAGGCACCAAAGACTTTCGCTTGTCAAATGTATTTCAATCAATCTTTCGAACTTCAATTGATCAATTGAACTACTAATATAGGCCTTACCCTAAAAGTAATTATATGTTTTGAAAGCCCTTATTTGCTTTAATATATTTATCACTTTTCTGATTATTTTATCAATTAATTTAAGGTTGTATACTCGATTAAAGTTATCTTGAAAGCATTTGGGGGTATACGGATCGGAACAACTCTGTTCTAGCGTCAGCACATTACTTATAACAAATCAGAAGAGGTTTCTCTTAACGGAAAGTTGAGAAAATGGTATAGTATATAATAAATCTGATTATGTAATCAATGGTACAATTTCACATAACTTAGATTCTTCGAATCCATAATAGCAAATAATCTATTAAACAAATACAAAAGTGTTAATCTTATTGTTGGAAATCATATGTTATATATAATACTAAGTAGTATGCTAGTAACAAACAAATCTTTTTCTGACACTTATAGTAATCTATATCTATAGATTACTTATTTCAATAACTAGCTTCTTAGATAGAATATAATATATAACAATTAGAACTCACTATTATATATATAAAGTGGGTACTATATTATTTATATTCTTCTCGAAACGAATACAAATAGTATCACGGTGCAGGAATATACAATAGTATCGAGTCGTTGAGGTGATTGGACAATTGGGGCTTGATGCCCATATGTGTTTTTCGGGCAGTATTGTATTACATAATATAGAAAGGTGAATAATAATATCATATTTGCCTAATCTATATATGGATTGTAGTATCACAGCTAAAGCAATCCAAAAATGATGGGAATATTGGAAAACAGTTTTATAATAAAGAATATTCAGGTTTCTTAATATAATCCTATTATTATAGATATTATAAAGTATTCGATAATAATATCAATAATATTATTATCAACTAATTAGAGTTATTAATAATATAATAAAGGTTTTGTATAAATATTATATTGAGCGATAAGAAAACAATTAGCAAAAGCCTTATCGGAGTATCCATTATCAATTAAATTAGTTATATTAAAAGGGGAATTATATATTAAGAATATAATAATTTGAATAAATAGAGATTTGCTATTTATAGAATTGAATTATAACAATTCATTACTATCTATTATTTGTTTGATTTATTTCTTATTCTTATTTGTTTTCTATAAACGACTTATTATAGAGATAAAGTATTTCCCTAGAATTTGTAAGCTTTAATTAGAAGAGGGGATATTATAATACTTCAAAAAATATTTGAAATATTCTTAGAAAATAATATTAACTCGTTTTCGATATAATTTTGAAATATATTAAACTAATAATATTGATAAGGATTTTTTTGGAAGTTTTGTTTTGAGTAATAGGGGTTATTATAATTGTTTTAGTTTAAATCATTATTATTATAATTGTTTTGATTAAATAATTGTTATTCTCTAATATATTTTTTGTTATAATATATTTCTTTTGGTAAATCTTATATAGTATTTCGAATAACTCTTTATATATCAATAGCCTTTTTTGCTTTATATTCCTATATAGAATGATCTACTTTTTTATAATAATAGCAAAATCCAAAGTAATGTTTTTTCTTACGATTTTGTTTTTGTTATATTTTAATAGTATTTAGATCTATTAAATTATTAATAGATTATAGAGGAATAGTTATTAGTATTATTAAATTGAAGTGAGATTGGTTATATAGGATTCTTATTATTATATTGATAAAAATAATATAATAATTGTTTTCTTTATAGTTTTGATTTTACATACTAAATTTTCTTATCTATCCTTTGATATTATTGAATATATATAGATTTAAATTTGTTTGGATTAAAAGCTTCAATTTGTTAAAGACTTTTTGTTTCAATACTAAAACTATTTCTTTATTAGATTTGTAATATTATTTTTCTAAATGTTTTAGATTGGTATAAAAAATAGAGAAGGGTATATATTTCTCTATTTTCAATTTATTAAATTATATAACTATTTCCTATTCTAAATCGATTGTTATATAAAAAATATTGAATTTTTTGAGGAATACTATAGCAATCTTATAGATTGAAATATCTATTAGGATTTCATTAATATTTTATAAGTGTTTTTAACATATATATTTTTTAATAAAAAAGGCTATATAGAATATCTTTTTTCCTTTTATATTAAATACAATAGAATCAATTCTTTAATAAAATTGAAGATTCTGTTTCTATATTAGATATTCATTTTATTAAGCTATCATTGTAATCTTTTCTTCTTTGAAAAATTCTAAATTGCAAAAGGTTTATTAGAAAAATCAAATATTATTTTGTATAAATTGATTTTATTAATTAAACTGTATTCTTAAAGTTGTATTTATTTCTTTTTGAAATTGGATTTAATTATTTAGATTATTGAAAAGGATATGATTTCTTTATTCATTTGGAATATTGTTTTTTGTTTTATAAAGAATACTTAAGGTATTATTTATAATACTAAATAAATGAATAAAATAATTATAATATTCTAATATAATATTAATAGATATATAAAGATTGATATCAGCAAGTTTTGATAATTCGTTTGTAAAATATTATTATTCACTATAGATAATGTAAATGGACTTATGGATTTGATTATATATTAGTATTTGGTTTATAATGGATAAGCTTGAAATATCTACTATTTTGAAGATAAGAACGAAGATAAGGATAAAGATAAAGATGAGGATAAAGACGAAGATTATTTTCAAACTAGGTTGTTAGAAGGAAATAGTAATAGAGTTTTGATAAGATAGAATATATTATTATAGTGTAGGAATATATAATAGTATATATCTAGGTATAATATATAATATTCTATAAGGAAGGAAGAGAAAGGTTCTAAAACCGTATCGATTATATAGCTAGTGATGACTAAGCCTTACATTAGTGTGAGGCTAGTATGAACCCGTGACAAATAGAATAAGTTTTGATATAAAATAAACCTTTTATATAAACTTAATTGAGATTACTATAATTAAGAATAAAATATCATTATTATGAGAGTTAAGAGTAGTAATAAATCAACTAGTTATTTATAGTATAAAGACTTTTTATTACTTTTCTAAAACTATAAAAACTTTTCCTTTTATATTTGTATATACTCCATTATTAGATAAGTATTAATCCGAAGATTTAATATTAGAATATAGAATATACTTGCTTGGACCCTATTGTTGGGGTCTATATAATCTGATGATCTGATATCTTTCGATATATAGTGCTCTTTACTAGAGTTCCGTAACAATTATAGAGTTTATTACAATTCAAGTTATTATTATATTAAAATTATAAAAAATTATAAAAGTTCTAGATTTTAATTATTATATACCTAATACTTTTATACCAATATATAATTTTTTTTGTTAGGGTACGGGTAAAGACTTATATTGTACTATAAGAATAAAAGAGCTATAGAAGAGAGACCCTATTTATAGGAAGTAAGGCATACTAATAATCCATACCTAAAGCACAAAAGCAACTACAAAACATATAATTAGTATTGTAATAATACCCCCCACTCAAAACAATTGATCCTACAATTACAATATATATAATTTCTAGAAAAATAAAATAGTATTAAAATACTCTAAATTCTATTATTAGATCAAAATGAACCTTTTTGGGGTAATAATTAATTAATAAAGCTTTTTAGATCTACCTCAATCTTATTTCGGAAATATATTTAGTACTAGTATTAGTAGAGAATCTAGATTAATAAATCTTTTGAATTCTATTTAAACAAACAGGTCCGGTTTGTTTGAATTTGTTAAATAAAAAACAATAATTGTATCTTTCTGATTATAAAGGTCTTCAATAGATTACTAGGATATTAAATAATATTTCTATTTGATTTGATAATGAAATCCATTCTCATTATAATAATCAAAAAGTTTATTGAATTCCTATTATTCGGTTTTTTCGTTTATTTTATTATCCTTTTTGAGAATACAGCCTTGATTCTAATAGGATTTAGCTTTATTAATTGTATTCTAATCGATTAATCTAAATAAGCAATAGAATAATTGAAATAATGAATTATAAAATTTTGAGAAAATTTTGAAAGTAATAGGAAGTTGAAATAGATAAACTTGTATAAAAACTATTTCATTTATTGTTATTTTTCTTTATTAAACGATTAATTTTTATATTCTTAATATTAATTTATATTTTGTTGCTCTTTTTATATAGAAAAGCATTGATATAGATCTTATTAGTATAATATTTATATCTTTAGATTGATTGAATAATTAAAGCTTTCAATTTCGTTAAGATTATATTAAATCGATCTACAATCTTATTTGCTTTTAGGAATTCGTATTTATATTAATATAATAGATTTAAAGGAACAAATAAGAAGGGCTCGATATTGAAATATAGATAAAAACTATAATTAACAAAGAATAAGAATATACCGATAGTTTCTAAAATAGTACTATTGAATGCAAATTCTATAAATAGAAACTAATTATATTAATTATCTTAATAAAAGTTTATAAAAGCTTTAAAATATTGTTCCATTATAGTATTAATTCTTTTTATTTATTTATCGAACTCCAAATAGAATAAAAAGAATCGTTTTAGAGTGATTGATAGATACTCAGATAGGTATTTCCAGAATTCTAATATAAATTGTAAACCTTTATCAAATACAATATTATTGAATGTATTATATAAACAATAAATTTTCTCAACAAATCAATCAATAAGCTCCTCTGTGGATAGTTCTACAAATAATATAAAATGATATATCTTTATTAAGCGATAGACAATTATAATAATATATTAATACTTCTTTCTATAGTATTTGCTGATTAGTAATAGTGTGATATATTTAATAGAGATATCGGATTAGGGGTGAAATAATACTAATAAAGGTTCTAGAAATCCGGATATAACAAAACGGGAAACTTTGATTCGAAAATAGAGTTGATAAGCTTATATAAAAGTTTCGATTTCCTTTGATATATTGGACTATTAATAAGTGTGGGAGATTAGATTGATAGTTTTAACTCGATTAGGATATCCAATAAGTCTAATAGAGTGTATTCGATATATAATCTGTATATAAAGCTCAATAAAAAAAGGAACAAAAAGGCAATTATAATAAAAGATTTTATTATTAATTAGTTTATAATCTTGTAAAGCGATTCAAAGGTTCTTTTGAATCGATAATAATTAATAATAGACAATTGGATTCTAGAGTGTTTCATATATAACAATAATCAATTTGAATGATTTATATACTCTATCAATAAAATTATCAATTGGTTTTTTAATATTGAGGATAATTATACTTATAAAAGCCGTAATAAAATCGATATTATTGTTTATTTATCGAATAAGATCCTTGAATATAGTAATATTGAATACTTTTTTCAGAAGAACTATTTGTAATAGATTCTTGATTTAATTGTTATTAGAATCTATATATATAGAGGAATCTTCTACTTTCCAATTTAATATATTAAGGTAAACTGTTTTATAACTAGATCGATATATAATACAAAAGTTAAAGCCAAATAGAAATTCGATTTATCTAATTTGCTTTTGATTTAGCATTTTTGTTAATATAAAATATTCCAGATTTTTATAATCTATAATGATTTTGAATAACTTTTGTATTCTATATAACTCAGATTCCTATTCTTTTAATAATTTAATAATAACTAATAATTCCTTATTATAAATCTTATAATTATATTAAACAATATTATATTTCAAAAAGAAATATACAACTAAATATAATCAGCCTTTATTATTATATTATAAGAAAATATTATCTACAGCCTAATCCGAAATATCTATTTCGATAATTATATAGCAATAATGATCGAATATTATAAGAATCAGAATAAAAGTAAAGGTTTATTTCAATATTTTAAAAGTATTCTTTTAATTATTAATTCAATTCTATAATTCTATAATCTTAGAAAAATTATAAATAAAATATTAATAGAAATTAACAAACCCTAAAAAGTATTAAAAATCTTGAAACTTAATTAACGATTTCTATTCAAGAATAGTTTTAACTTTATTAAAATCCATTTTAATATTGTTTAAAATAATAATCAAACCAAAATATTTTGTTCTTTTTATTTCAAATTTATATTTATCGATATCGATTTATAATCCAATATTAAGAAACCTTTAAATGATTTTATAAACCTATTTCTAATAATCTATAGTATTCTCAAAGTAGATCAAAATATTGTTTAAATACATTATATAATTCTTATCTAGAAAATCGAAAAGAATATAATTGATATAATTCTGGAATAAAACAAATATATTACAAAGGCCGAAAAGCATTATTAGGGATTTAAATAAATTGAAGTAAATTATAAAAACAGTTTTCCATTTGTAGCTTTCTACAATTCATAATTTATTGAATACAATAATAATATCCAGTTTTATATAAATTATAATATAATATAAAACATTAAGGATTTCCTTAATTAATAATAAAGAATATCGATTCTTAATAATATTATTATTTAGTTTACAATAGTTTTAACAAATTCGAATACTCTTTTTAAGTTTTATAATAAGGAGGAGTGAAATAATCAATTGAAAATAGGATTTACAAATGAATCCTTTATTTAGATTATTATCAAGCTATTTGTAAACAATTTAAAGTTTGGCTAAGAATATTAAATAATTTTTTTGATATAAGGATTCTTTATCTAATATAAATTTAATTTTGTAATTCTAAGAATATTATAATAAAAGTTTGTTTACAAAAAAGGATAGGAAATTAATAAATATATTATAAAACTAAAATAATAGTTTGTTTTCGAATCTTTATTATAGAAAGTACAAATTGATTAATCTTTTCTATAAACTTTTCGATATCGCTTTTTATAATATTATGGTATAATTGAATAGAATTATTAATCATTATCCAATATAGCTTATAAGCTCTATCCAATTCCTTTTAGGATACTTTTATAATATAAACTTCCTAACCTTTATAGAACTAAATAAAACTATTAGCTATAAGGAATTTTATATTATTCATCTCCTATCAAATGTTTCGTAATATATCGATCAGCTCATTTAAAAAGCTTGATAATATTAATACACTCAATAAAAATAGAACATTTTTATTCCATAGTAATCTCTTATATAATCTAGAATTAGCAACAATCTGTATTAGGGCTGGTTTCAAAATCGGCTGGTTTGGGACATTCCTGGTGCAAATATTTATAATATTGAAGATTTGAAAAGTACAATAATGATTAGGCTTAAATAATTGTATATACATTATAGCTTTAAGGCTTTTTATAGTGATTTCTTCAATTACTATTAAGATTGAATTAACAAATTCAAAAAAGATTGAAAAATCTTAAAGTAATAATAAAGTATTCTCAAAACTTTCATTTACAATTTCTATTATCAAGATTTAATAGAACCTTAATATTGGTTTTTTATTATATAAATATAGATCTGATTTCAATATAATATTAATTAAAATTAGTATAGGGTTGGGAACAACAATTATAATAAAATTGATAAAGTAACAATATTTAAAGCAATATTCAGATATAAATTTGAAAATCATTATTACCCAATCAATAATAAGATTATAGTATTAAAACTATAAAAAGCCAAAGATTATAAGATCTATATTCGAAAGGGTAATTATATAAAATAAATCCAATTCTCTATAATTATTGATTTGTATATTTAATAATACATATTAAAATAGAATATCGAAGGTTTTTCTATCGATAAAAAGCAAATAATGAATATAGAGAAAAAGGTATATGGGAATATAAAGCTTAAAAATAAGTTTTCTATTAATAAAACTATATTCTATAGCCTTACTATTTATTAATTCAATAAGCAGAATAATTATATTAAATATAAAGGAAATTTCGATAGAGATTTTAAAAGATTTGTTATTTATTGATTTAAGATCTAAAGGATCCCTAGATATAATAAATCTTCTAATTTATAAAAATAAATTTTCTATAAAAAACCTCAATTTGTAATTATAAATCAAAATTAATCTTTTAATATATCCAATTAGAAAATTGAACTTTTATTTTTTTCTGAATAAATAAATTCCTCAACAAATCCTTCTAATTCAATTTCTTAAATATATTCGAATAAAATTGGGGAAATATAATATAATAATACTTAAGGAATAAAAAAGCAATTAACAAATCGAAGTATATTCGAATAAAAAGGATTAGCTAGATTACAATAAGATTTAGGATTTTGATATTGATTTGCAATAAGAAAACAATTAATATTTGGAATATATCTAAAACTTGAATTGGTATTGTATTTTATATCATTAACCAATTTCTTTTTATAATTGCTTTTGATATAATCAAGCTTTTTATAATAAAAACAGAAACCAAATTCAATATATTAATTCCAAATATAATAAATTAAAAAGTATTAACTTTAATAAACAATATTTAATTATATCGAATCATTAGAGATATTTAGTATAAGGATTATAATAGAAATAGTTGGTTTTTTATTATAAAGCTTCAATTAATTACAATTGAAATTAATACCTTAATTCTTTTATTGATTATTTAAATAAGCTTTTTTTTCCAAATTATTATAGATTCCTTATTACTAAATAATTTATATATCAATATCAGTAATAAAGGATTTACTAAAATAATTACTAAAAGTATTAATTAATTCTTAGAAAACTTTAAATTGGAAATTGGAAATTTTTCATTCAGCAATCTTTTTATATTTTATAACGAATTATTTAAACTCAATAATAAAATTATCAAATAGGATCTTTTTCATTTTGTATTTATTATAATCTATAAAAGCTTTATGGGAAAGATTAAGAGTTTAATATTATTTATTTAGTTTCTATTAGATGTTCAATATAGTGTGCTATCCGATTAATCAAAGATTAGAATTATATAAGTTATCAATAATTATATCAAAATAAATCTAATTATTTGTATAAACAGGGTTAAAAAATAAATTAATAAGGAATGTAATCTTTTGGAATTCTATTTTATTTTTATAATTTATAATCAAGTAATAATTAATTATATTATAAAAAGTAGTATATTGATTTTAGCGTCTTATAATATTCGTTTATTATTATTAAACTTCTTGGAGGTAATAGAATACTTTCGGTGGGGTGGGGTTTGAGAAATATTATGAATAGTAATCTTTAGTGTATTATTTGTATCTTTAAACTAACTATTCTTTATTTATAATATAGTAATTTGGAATTGTAAAAAATTAATAATCGATTCATTCGATAAAAATACAGTTTGTATAATAACGAAATGGGTAGTGATTGGATTATTGAATAAGTTAATAAAATTAATAGTATTGGTTTCAGTAGAATTAACAATATAATTCAAGAAAGGGTAATATGGGATTAAATTAAATACTAAATCAAATACAGATATTAATATAGATACAGTTATATTTAGGATATTCTCAGAATCAAAATAATCAAATAGAGTTCCTAAGCAACAATAGCGAGGGTATATGGTCGATCGATAGTAGATATGATTAGTACAATTGGTATACAACTTCAATAGAATTAATTAAATGAAACTATAATAGTTTTCTTATTGATAGTACGAACTATTAGAATACAGATAAAGACTTATATTATATTATAAGAATAGAAAAGCTATAAAAGAGAGAGACCCTATTTATAGGAAATAGAGTACGCTAATGGTCCGTGCCTGAGGCACGAAGGCAACTATAGAATATGTAGTTGGCGCCGTGACATTTTTTAATTTTCTATATCCCTATTTAATTATAATATCAATTAATAAAATTAATAAGATTCTAATATATATTTATAACAATTACTATATAATTAAATTGAATACTCTAATTTTCGGCCACCCCTCTTTTCAGCTATTCCTTTATACTAAAAATATCTATTTTAATTTATCAACAGCTTTTTTATTTATGAGTATAATTTGATATGATTTTGAATATAGATCCCTTATATAATTAATAATATCTATAAAAAGTTTCAAAATCTTTTATTATATATTGATTGAGAAATAAACAAAATGAAATTTTCATTTTTCACATTTAGATTTTGTTAATAAATTATATATAAAATTGAAAAACTTTAAAATATAGAATAACTTTTCGACAAAAATTATTTAAAATTATTTATATGATTTAATTTAATAATTAATAATCTCGAGTTCTATAAAACATTTTTAAAAATAACAATAATTTGTAGAAAAGTAGCTATCTAGAATTCTACTTTTTATAAAATTATAAACCCCTATCAAAATAAAGAATGCCAATAAAATCTTTAAAAAAATTATATTAAATAAAAATCAAGCTTTCTTATATATTTTTATATTTCGATGAGAATATATAATTTATTTTTAGCTATTTTTGTTGACAAGTTATTATAGATTTTGAAATATTTCAATTTTGTATATAGTTTATATATAAATTCGAAAAGTGAAATTGAAATCTTATATAACTCTTTATAAAAAATAGCAAAAAATCTGAAACTTTCAAAATCTATTGATATCTATATAATAAATCTATAGTATCAATTTCAAAAGTTTATATCCATAATTAAGAAAGTTATGAATAGACCAAAATGGCTATTTTTAGTGTGAAATGGTGGCCGAAAAGAGGGGTGGCCGAAAACTAGGGTACCCAACTTATATGATATCTCATTACACTTGTCTCAGTTTAAAACTAGCTTAAACTAAACGATCCTTTGATATGGAAGAGATAAAGAGATTTGTGAAGGATCTCCTTTCTTTTTGGCTTTTTTATTCTAGTATATTTGGTCTCTATCGATATACTCTAGTATGTGATTGTAACAATGCTTTTGATTTATTGAAATTCTATATGAAAATAAAAATAAAAATAAAAATCCTTTGTTTTATTTAATAGAGTTTCATAAAGTTCAAAGCGAAGGATCTAAATTTTCAGAAAAAATTGTTTATTTTTATAGGAAAAGTATTATAGGTTAGAATTTTATAAAATTTTGAATTTTGAATTTATACAATCTTTAAAGAGTTATTTAATAGTATTTAGATGTAAATATATATAGAGAATACTATTAAATATTGTTGATAAAAATCAGAAGAAAACAATAAAAGAATTGAAAAAAGTTATTAAATAATTTAGTTTATGTAGGAAAGCCTCAATTTTGTAGGGATTTTGTTATGAAAATTATAGGGGTGCAGTGAGTAAAGACTAGAATTCTTGTTAGGGTATTTACTTGTATAAGACGAATTTTCGTAGATGTTTGTCAATAACTGTAATAGAGATCTATTTGACCAAAGTCTTTTATCACTTTTGATCTCTATTAAAAAATTTAATTAAAGTTTCAGTAGTTATATCATATATTTATAGAATGCAAGAGTATTATACTAATGGTTTTGTATATGGCTATTCTAAAAATTTTATCACAATGAAATATACTAAAACAATTTTCATTGAATATTCATATAAGCTTGTGGAATTATATTATACAAATTAAAGGATAATATTGTTGCTAATTTATTTAAAATCTGATGTAGTCATTTTTCTTATTGATATATTGGTATATGATTTTGAACATACGCCATAAAAATACTGTTTTTGAAGTCTTTAATATATAAACTCAGTATTGAGATTCTTGATACTCTTTTTATTTATGAATTTAATACTTTAATACTCATGTTCTCAACTGATAAGTAGAGATCTTTTGAAGAAAAGATTTATTTTTAACTTGAATAAGTACCAACTTTGGTTTGAATTAGAAAACTCCTTTTTTACTATTTTATAATGATCTGAAACTATTTGAAAACCATGTATGATTTCAGATCAAACACTATTATGATTCAAGATTGTTTTCTGGTAAGTATATCTCAAAACTTTTTTTTCAAATGAGCTACTTGTACATATGAAAAGAAGCCAAATGTAGATATATAATCTTACTTAAATAAAATGATTATTTTCCCTAAATGGCTTAATGAATACTATAGTATTTTCTAATGCGAAATAGACAAATCTGGTAATTTAGATACTTTTAATCTTTCTTCAAAATAATAAGGAATTTCTCCTCTTGATCAATCTATTATCAATGTGTTTTCTTCTACTGATTAGCATTTATTTGATCATCTTTCCATCTCAAAGGCAAATTTTCAAAATGTATGATCCATTACGAAAAAGAACAACATATTCTTGATTTCTAAAATGACGCTTGTTAATATATGAACTTTGAGTTGTTGATTTATTATACTAGGTGACGAGTGAAATGGATTTAAGAGTCATAATATCTATTGATATTCAGTTCCATCTGGTTTTTGATTATCTATATTGAGTCTTTATTTTTGAACTTATTCAGTTTTCTATCTGTTATGAATTAGACTTTTTAAATCATAATCCACAAAAGAGAATTTCAATATATATTCATGGCTCTGATGAACAGTACTCAAGTGAATACATTCATTTTATTTTGATCTTTTATGGTAGAACACAACTACACACCCTTTATTCTTCAAATACGACTTATCTTTTATTATCTATTTTTCGCTTCAACGAGAAATTCTTCATGAACTCAATAATAAAAAAGAATGTTCTTAATTCGCTATATTTCTTGTATGTGCATCTTTTATTCTATTATATACAGTTTCTACAATCGATATGAGTATTCTTTACATACTCCATCCAACATTCAAAATTCGAAAAGATCAAGAATACTTCAAAACAACTAAAATCACCAAACACCAAATGTTTACATAAATTATGTTATCGCTATATAACACAGTTTATATCACAAAGAAACATTATTCAGAACTTGGAATTAATTAAGAAAGACTTCAAAATGATAGAGACATACAATTATCTAGAGATGAACATTCACTTATTACATGAGAGTTGAAAATGATCATCATTCTATACTTAAATATCATCACATAAATTCACAAATCAAACATATAATCTCCAATAACAACCCCGCGTCTTAACTCTCTTTGGTAATCCTTATCACTATTCGGGTTATTTCATTACGAGAAGAAAGAAACGATGTCAAACGAAAAGACAAGAATCTGATAAGAGTGATTATATTACTTGGATAAATTCTATAATACTTAACCGTATATGTATAAATATAGGTGGTATGATGAAGAGTCTTAATTGAATTATTTTGATCTTAGAATCAGCTATTTCTTTTATCATTGTATAGCTCAATACCTTACGATTAAGCAGATAATCTTAAACTTTGAGATGTTGAACGAATAGTCGGATATAGATTTTTATCAAGGAGTAAACTATAATATCATTAATTTAAGCATTTAAAGGCCTATATCTTTTTGCATACATTTTAAAAGCAATCCAACTTATATACACTGATATTACTAGGAATATGTACTAGTAATGATAGTAGTAGTATTTATTAATATCCAGCGAGCCAGCTTAAAACCAACCCTAAAATCCTCTTTAGAAATATAGAGATACACTAAACTATAGATTTATTTAAATATTATAAAAACAATTTTATATATAAGAGATTTTGAAATCTATTTGAATAATATCTTTTTGATTAAATAAAATAAGATTAATATGTATTTAGAGATTCCAAAAAGCTACATATAATTTAAAGGAATAAATAAAAAATGGAAGTTTTAGAGATTAGATATTAAAATAGATAATCAAAACTAAATATGTATATATTGAAACCGATCATTATTATATTCTTATTTAATATACTCAAATGAAAAAAAAATGAGATACTTTTAGTAAGAATAGAGATTGATATAAAACTAAATAGTACTAAGAAAATCAATTAATATTAATAATTATAATATTAGAAATGAAGAATAATCGTAGTTTATTGTTATTAAGAAGAACAGAAATAGTTATTGTTATTTAGATTGAATTAATAATTTTGATAAATATTTAAATATTTAAAGGTTTTTCAATAATTATGAAATTTTTTTTAAATTTGTATTTGAGTATTTAAAATTTTTATTATATTATACAAAATCTTCATATTTCAAATATGAAAATACAATATTTATTTATTTATTTACTTATTTATTTACTTATTTATTTACTTATTGATTTATTTATTTATTTTATTCAACATCTATTTTGTACCTCCTGAAGGGTATTTAGAAATAATAAGATCTAGAGTTATGATACAGAAAGAGTATTGTTATATATACTAATAAACCCTTTTAAAAGAAACCTAGGTTTTTCTATATCTTCTAAATAAGCTAATTTATTATCAATATTAGAGGTTGTATACTTCTCTACAAATATATTCTATAAAAAGGAATATCTGAAATAATAAAAGCTTATAAAGAATAATGAAAAATAGCTGTCTTTTCTATTATAAATAAAAAGAGATATAGATATAGATTATTATAATAATTATAATAGGAAATATATAAATATAATAATAAAGTATATAGAAAGCTCTTTTATATTCTAAAGACTATTCTCCTTTAAAAAAAAGTAGAATCTATTTAATTGATATTATTCGAAAATACTAAAAGATAAGTTTTGACCCATTATAATAGGGATAATAAGTTCTATATATATATATAAATTTCATTATCTATTCCAATCAAACGAAAGAAAAATAGATCGATCTATAAAAAAACAAATGTTTGGAAAAAGTACAAATATATTGAAAAGTGCAAAGAGTATAGAAAAAGAAAAGGTCAATATTAATAATATTATAGTATATACTCCCTCCCTTTAAACCTATTATATTTTGCTTAAACTTTTTATTATTTTGAAAGGAATTCAATATTACATTTAAAATTTAATCTATAATAGCTTATTCCTTTAAATGAGATTAAATATATCGCTTTAATAATTTTGAAATATAATTTTTTAAAACATATTAAATAGATAAACTACTATTGAATAATATAGCTAGTAGATTAATCCTTAAAGGTATATATAATATAATTATTTATTTAATTATTACTGTTATTATTTATAATTCTTTAAATACCCTGTAGACCTTATTTCTTTATTTGCTTCGAAACAGATTGGTTATTATATATAAGTCCTATTAGTTTTAGAAGGAATAGTGATACAGAATTAAAGGTTTATAAAGCCTTTTCCTATACTCTCTACTATCTCCCAGGTTTGTAGCCGGCATTATATACAGGTAGGACTTCGTCTTCACCGACCTGAAAATACAATATAATATAATACATTTCTCAATAGATTGAATTTCAAATGAAATTCAATTTTATGAATAATTTTGAATTTATTATATATTTCTAATAAAATGAATTGATACTTTTATTATTAGGATTATTCTAAATCAAAATAAAAATAAAAACCTTTAAATGAAAATCTATTTTATTAATAATAGATTTTGAAGTAAAGCTAAGATTTTATATAGATCTATAAAAATCGAGATTGATAAGTTTCTCAGTCTATAATATAAAAATATTGTTTAAAAAAAAGTTATTATAAATCTAATAGCTCTTTTTATTTATAATATATATATAATTTCTCTTAAGTATTTGAAATTTTTATCATTATTATAAATATCTAAAATATTTTTCATATACTCTTAAAGCAATAATTATCAAACAAAACTAATCTCTAACTTTTCTAACATTAATTATTTCTTTTTTTACTAATAACTCTATCTAGATCTAATTAAAAAAGATTTATTTTATTTAATTATAAAGTAATATATAGAATTCTATAAAAATCCCTTTTCTACATATATACCTTATAGAATTTTAGTTATACTAATAATATATATTTATATTAGACCTTTGAATCTATAGATTTCAATATTCTTACTTCTATTCCTAAAAAACTCGAAAGGATTTATTTTGTTTAAAAAGAAAAGTAATTATTATACTGATTATTACTACTTGATGAATATTTAATCTACTTTGAAATAATCAAAAATCTAATTTAATCAAAACTTGATTTTCAAAAAATATATTATTGAAAAAACTATTAAAACTTAAATTATTATAGATTATATTCAATATCTAATCAAAATAATTAATAGCTCCCTAATCTCAATATTATATAAGACTATTATTACCTATATTTTACCCTCTTTTATTTATAGAATGAAAATTTAATTTAATAATAAAATAAAACTATTTTGTATTTGATAAGAAAATTGTAATCTGAATATAAGCTTTTATATAAATTAATATTTTGGATTGTCAAAATAAACCTTTATTTTTGTAATTAAAAATATGTTTCCTATATAAAAAACTATTATTATTACTATTTTCAATTGAGATTTAGATATTCTATTTGATTAATATTGTATTAAATAAAACTAAATTCTCTTTTATTATTAATATTTCAATTATTAATACCTCTTATTCTATGATTTATTGTATTTTGTTTTTATTTATTATAAAGAACAAAAATATTGATAATTAACAGATTTATAATATAAAAATTCAATATTTTAGAATAGTTTTTCTTGATATTATTGAATCTATATTATATCCCTTTCATTTCTTCCTAAAATATGAAACCAATTTAAAAAATGATATTTATATAAATACTATTATTATTAATTTCAAAAAATAATAATTCAAGCTCCCTTTCAATGAGGATACAATTTTTTTTAACTAACTTTATATAATTCACTAATAAATATAAACATATAAATTACAAATATATAATATACGAAAATTGAAAATAAATAGTTATATATTTAAGTTTAATTAACAATATCTTCTATATTTTTAATATAGATGTCACGGGTTCATACTAGCCTCACACTAGTGTGTGGCTTAGTCATCGCTAGCTATATAGTCGATACGGTTTTAGAACCTTCCCTTCCTTCTTTGTAGAATATCATATATTATACCTAGGTGTATACTAATACACATTCCTGCACCGTGATAATAGAAGTAATTGGAGCCTATGAAAATCTTAAATATATATTTAGGATTCTTTCCTTTAACCAATATTAATTACAGTTTTATATTAATAGTATATCAATTATTTAGTATATATATAATAATGTAATTAACTTCTTTTAAAAAATCTTTTATAGCTATTAAAATTCTATATAGATTTATAATAATGAAATCTGTTAGTTCTTTAGATATAGTAATATTAGACGAAATAAGATTACTAATAAACTTACCAATATTAGTTTTTACGAATCTATCTAAAACCTTAACTTTATTTTGAAGTTTATTACTTAAAAAAAAAGATATCTTTTTGAGAAGCTTTTATTTTAATTCTAAATAATTCTGATAATAAAAATATTAATCTATTCTATTAAAAATACATAATAAATAGAAATTTTTTTATAACATTAAACTTTCTTAAAATCAAATCTATTAAATAAATACTATATTATAATTTAATCATATATTTAAGATATTAAGATTTTATATAATATTATAGGAAATTCAAATATTGAAATACAAATCTAAAGCATTTTTTATAATTATTCAAAAACTCTTTGATATTTAATTCTTTATTAAAAATTATTAATTTAATTTAGAGGATAGTTTAGATACTTATGTTTATTTCTATTATCATTAATAATAAAAGATTTCAATCACTTTTTATTATTAATATTAATTAACTTTGTTAGAATTACTTGGTTTTATTTTATTTATTTATTTATTTATATTACTTAACATCTGTAATAGACCTCCCTAGGGGTATTCAAATATACTATGAAAATGGACTAATTTACAAAATGAGAACTCCAATTAGATATAGCAATTTATCTTCAAGGCTAAAAGCTGTTTATCTTTCTATAGATATAGTTTGGTTTTGTTTTAAAGGGGATTGCTTATATATTGATATCTTTGAATAGGGTCCGATTCCTTAATATATATAGGAGAATAGAAAGTTGATTTCTTTTAGAAAAAGGAAAGATAATAGGATATAAATAAATAGTTAAAGTTCAACTATATTATTAGTACTTAGGGGTTGGTGAGTATATAAGAGATTTTGAAAGATTATAAAGAGTATATACAGATTAAGGGATAAGAGTTGTAGAGGATAGGGAGCAGTCTTCTAGCGATTCAAAGGGTTTACTTGGCTTTATATTAGTATTTATTTCAATTAAAAATATTTTTCCTATTTCTGTTTTAAATTCTATATAATTTTTTTAAGAAATATTAAATAAAAGTATAATAACAATCTTCGTTAATATATATATATATATATAAATTGCTATACCTGGTCGGAGTTCTCACTTTGTAAATTAGTCCATTTTCGTAGCACGTCTGAATACCCCTAGGGAGGTCCACCACAGACGTTAAGTAATATAAATAAATAAATAAATATATATTTTTATATTTAATTTTAATTATTTATTTTAATACCTAGTTTTCAAGGTTTTTGTTTTTGATTTATCTCTTTAAATTATATTTTGTTTTTTGGAACTTTTTAATATAGATTGGTTTCATTTTAAATAATAAAGAAAATACTATTTAAATAAATTCTTATATTCTTTATATATAAAATTACTTTTTACAATATTTAAATAAATCTATAGCTTAATATATCCCCTATACTTTTAAAAATATTCCTAGGGTTAACTTTAAACCAACTCATTAGATATTAGTAAATAGTACTACTACTACCACTACTACTTATATATTTCCTATTACTATTTTCAATCTGTTTTCTTTTAATCTCAATAGTATATTGATATATATAAGTATACTATTAATCCTTTGTTCTTTTATATTTTATTTTATTAATACTATTCAATCGATAAAGGATTGATAAGATTCTATATCAGAAAATGGAATTATTTTATAGTGAGTTTCAACTAGTATCTAATGTACTAGAATCTGAATTGAATTAATAATTATATAATATTGATAATTGATTTGCGTTAAAAGATTACTCTTCTCTATTATATATACAATAACATATTGTACGAAAAAAAGAATTCCCATTCTTGAATTAATGACATATCTAGGATTATCTTCTAATATATAGAGTGTTTGATGATAATCTATAAGGATCATTAAATATATAATACTCAACTTCTGAAGTTCTGGGTTTCAAATAATTGATTATTATAAAATGAGATTTCCTTTACTAATCATATTATATTTACGATTGCTTTATAAAAGTTCAAATACTAAAAGGTATAAAATCATTATAAAATTCTTTAAAGAGTATTACTATTATGAATTAGCTTGATAGTTTTCATTTATTCAAATAATATCTTATAATCGTTATACTCTAAGAATTGTATAACAAACCTTTACTAGAGTATTGATATAATCCTATGTATTTAATTTTGATACTAACGAAAACAGTACTAATCATTTCCTTAAGGTTAGAATTCCTTGGTTTCGAAATTTGATTACTAATAATCATTGAATATATGTTTCATTGATTGAATACTCTTTATATTTATATATTAAAATTTCTACAATAAAGGAAACGATGCATTTTTATAAATATCTTTGGTTAAAGATATAAAAGATCTATATAGAATAATTATTACATAGAATACTGATCAACTACTATTTACAGTACTATGCAACTACTGTTTGACCGATCCATTTCCAATACAAAAGCTTATCATTTTTATACACTTATATCTCAAAAATTAATAACTCAATACTAATTATGTCTATAGGATATTTTTTTTATACTATACAAAATTAAATAAATTACTCTCATATTTTGACAGTTCATTATACTTTGTTCTTATACTTTACTTTATTTTCATTATAGAATCTATTATAGAATCTAATCCTTTATTTCCCTTCTAATATCCAGCCTCCCGCTATAGAATCTAGCCTAATATTATGGAATTGACAATAAACTCTATACTAAAAATTAGATTCTAGTTATCATAGATTAAATTCTATAGCTAAATTCTTTCCGAGTATAAAAATAAAGTTTAACGAATTTCTAATGAATGAGATTGAATTATTCAATTTTATAGGGTATGAAAGAAATTTGCTATTATATCCAATGAACTCAAAATTTCATATCCAGAATTGATCGTGAGTATAATTATTATATTTTATTATATTTAGAACTCTTATAATAAAATGAAAATTTATCGTTTTCTAACGGGAAGAAATTCTGTATAGTAACATTGATTATTGATTAAATATATTTAATCTTCTATGTATCATCCTTTCTTAAAATTAACCTTGATTCTAATATAATTCAAAAAGCATGTAGAATTATATATATAAATATATATGTTAAGAAATTTATACTATATAAATAAATTCCATTAGATGACTTCGATATATTTGAATTATAAATTAAAGCCCTTGAAAAGAGTATCAAGAACAATAAAATCATTCCCACAATGAATGAGTTACATACTAATCTAAAGTTCAAAGCCAATTATATAATATAAAAGAAAGTAATAAATTATAAAGAATATTATATCAAATAATTATATAATTATATTCAAATTTATATTCAAATTTAGTTTAAATTTAATTTAAGTTTATATTCAAAATTGATAATCAATTTTAATTCAATTAATAAAAAGTCTATTCTTTTGTAAATTTAATATTTCTTAATAGCTTTAAATATTATAGTTTTTAAATTTAATTAATTAGAATTAGAATTAGAATTCAAAAATCCATATATGAATCTTTTTTAAAACTAGATTTAAATTTAATTATAAATTTAAATCGAAATTCAAATATAATACTTTATTTAACTTAATATAAAGATTATTTTCTTTTATAAATCAAAAACTTTAAATAGCTTTCAGTTTTATAGTTTACAGATTTAGTAAAAAGAATAGTTTAAATTTTAATAAACAAAATAGTTTTCAGATTTAATAAACAGAATAGTTTTTAAAATCAATAGAAGGATTATATTTTAGATTTAATAAAAAGAATAGTATTTAGATTTAATAAGATAAATAGTATTTAAATTCTATAGAAATATTAGATTAATAAAAAGAATAGTTTTTTAATTTAATAAGAGAATAGTATTCAAGGTCTATAAAAAAATTTAGATTTAGATTTAGATTCAAATTCAAATTCAAATTCTAGTTTAGGTTTATTCTATTTAGGGTTGTGTATAGATTACCTTTTCAAAAAATCAATATATCTGAATAGCTTCATATTTCATATTCTAAGTAAATAAAATCTTTAAAAATCCAGGATTTCGAAAGCTGTATAATATAAGTATAAATATAGGTCCTGAGAAGTGTCAAAAATAACTACAAAGAGCACTAGCGAGTCCGTTGTTATTTTTAGCTACGAGGGGCTGAGAAAAAGCTCGTGAATAAAGATTCTATAAATACTAGAAAGAATATCAGTATCATAGGGAATATTTTTGTAACTCAAGAGAATAGTAATATTTATTACATTCTTATAAGCAAATATTATATAGAATCACAGTATTAGTACTCATTTTTGATTGATGAGAGAACTATAATGTTTTCAATATCTTCCTACTTAATAATTCGAGGATTTCTTATAAACAAGGAATAAAGAAAAAGATTATATTGAAGAAAAGGATTACTAATTATATAATTCAGACTATCATTTTTCAAAGCTGTAAGTCAACCACCCTACTTTCGGGCCACCCCTCTTTTGGGCCACCTTTCACCACCAAAAATGACGAAAATCGACATTTTTAACTTTCTTATTTGTGAATGAAATTTAATAATATAGATAAATATTACTATAAGATTGGTGCCTACCCACTTAAATAATACTCTACAATACTATAGATTGACTATATTAAACCTTATAACTATCCATAAGATCTGATTAGTAATATATCTTTCAAAGCCCTTACTAATATATAATATAAAAGTTGATTGGTTATTATAACCTTAGGAATAATCTATTTTTCTTATCTATTTTAAATAATATAATAATTTCAGCTAGCTTCCACCTTATAGAATAATAACTAAGTATTAAATAGAATATAAAGATCTTATAAATCACTCCTTTTATATTTTTCTAATAGGTTTTTAGGAGGTGTACTATAACCTGATTAATACCAGAAGATATATATTTAGCCCTAATAATATACTTTTCTACTTTTTCTATAGTAATTATTCCTTTCTACAGAAAAGTAGTGGGACTTTTATATTAAACCAACAGATTAATTAATAGATTATAATTGATTTTAAATTAATCAAAAATAATTAAAAAAAGGATCTCTACCTTCATTTTCATTTTGATAATAATATATCTATCAATTATTAAAGAGGGAGCTTTAAATAAGCTTTTAGGAATAAATTTATACTAACCCATTACTTTATATAGCTCCTTATTATCTATAATATTATTAAACCTTATTATCCAATAAGCTTATTTAGTTTTTCGGATTATTTATTATAAACTTGAGGTTACTATCCTATCGAACTTCACAATATATTAAGTATACCTTCTTATATTTATTAATCCATTAAAATAAAGCTTTTACTAAACCCTAATTAGGGCTCCCAATAATACAAATAGAGTTATCAAAAACCTTCACCAGTTCGTCTATATATCACTCGATATTCACTATTGTTTGGATCTCAATAATTCCTAAACAAGCCAAATGATTAGCTATTAATCCATTTAATCTAAATAGATTCGGTTCCTTTATTCAGTAATGAAATTGATTTAGAATTATAATACCTCTGATTCCCAAAGTAGTGATCTATATAATATAGTCAAACCTATAGTAAAACTCATTACAGATCTTTGTATATATAAAAGGGATATTAGAAAAGGTTAAATCGAGAATATACCTCTAGATATATATCGGTACCCCAGGGGTATCTATAAAATCCATTCTTTAGGTATTCAACCAGCTGGTTAAGGCTATACTTTGGTTTGCTAATAAGATATTAGGCTCTTATAGTTTATTCTTAGTATTGAAATCCCCTCCTATAATTATTCGAATATTCGGCTCAAATCGCATTACATAATTTATTACTATTGGATCAAAGGGGGCTCGATAGATATTCAAGATCGAATAACTATTTATCCTAATCTATAATTGTTGGAAATCACGTATACTACATACCACTTGGTGGTATATGCCTTTAGCTTCCCCCCTATAAATCTCTTCACTATCGTATAGATAGCAATTTTATTCTATAATACAAAATTGTTTTATAGATACTCATATATAATACTATTATATTATATGCAACTTGCTATCTATTTCCGATAGGTTATAAATACTATATTATAATAGTTTTATTACTATATTTACAACAAATAAAATACAAAATATCCTTACTATTATAAGATAGCAAATACAACTATTATCAATACAATTCAAACGAAATGGGGCTTCATTATTATCTTCAAAAACAACAACTAAATTGAATTCTATAAATCTATTTGAATAATGATAATATCAGCCTCTATTTTGGAGTTGTATATAAAGGCAGAAATAATACATGGAGCTAATCATATAGATATTACTAATTAAAAGAAAAAAAAAGGAATTGTATTCTCCATTATCAATTCCAGTTTGACTTTGATATATCATTTTTAATTAATGCTTATAATTGATGAAAGCAATCTTATAGATACTTAAATATATCTATTGATATTCAACAAAACTACAAATATACAATTTATTCAAAAACTTCGAAAGCATTTCGATTATAAACTATTCGATCCCAAAATAAAGATTATATAAATCTTTCTTGATTGTTTATTTGATTATTAATATAAGATATTTGTATCTTAATAATCCATTACAAATAATAAAATCTATTCTCAATTACTGAACTTATTATTAGAAATAGAAGTTTAATAAACTTAATATAATTTTATTTTGATTATAAATAAAGATCTATAAGATATATTATTTATATTATAATAAGTTAAAAGGATTTTTTGAGATATAATTAATCAAATTATAATAGTAAATATTATAACAAATAATATAAAAGGAAAAGATATCTAAAAAAAGAAGAAAAATATTGTAATAGAGATTGTAAAAAAAGAATAGGACATACTTTTGATAAAGTTAATCGAAAGAAATCTCTTTATAGATTCTATAATAAAAAAGGATATTAGCAAAATCAATATTATATATATAAAAAAGCTAAGAAAATCTTAAAATCAAATAAGGATAATATTAAGAATAATAGTTTTATTAAAGTAATTATAGTAGAAGAATATGTTGATTCCTTTTATTTTTATAGTGTAATATATATTAAAATTTAAAATAATAAATGGATTTTTGATTCAGAAGCTTTTCATTATTTTATTAGTTCAATTAAAAACCTTACAAATTTTATATATTAAAATATATTACAAAAAATCAAGACAGCTAATAATAAATATATTCAAAGTATTATATTTGGAATAGTAATTATTGAAAACCTTATATTATAGGATATCTAGTATATCAAGGAGTTTTGATATAATTAGTTTATTTCTATTAGATTATTAGCCAAAACAAATCGAAAAGTTATTTTTAAAAGAAATTCAGTATTTTGCTAGAAAAATGGTCAATTTGAAATAATTGCAAAACATTGTAATAACAATTATATTATTAAATAACCCTTTACTCTATAAGCATATATATTTAATATAGATTTAGAAATTAAGGAGATTGATTTCAATAATAATAAAGCGGAGATAATATATCAATGTTTGGATTATCTCAATTATAATTAAATAGATAAGCTAAAGAAAGCCTTTAATGGTTTATATTATATTAAAAGAAGAAAGCTTGCTAATCGAAAAGTATATAAGGCTTGCTTTATAGGGAAGATGAATAAGCATTTCAATAAATATACAATTGTTTATATTTTTATAAGATTATATTATCTTTATATAGATTTATTAGATATATAAGAATCCTTTGAAAATAGGAATAAATACTTTATTATAATTGTTAATAATACTATTAAATCTATATAGATTAGATTTGCAAAAGATAAATCAATAATAATAATAGTATCTATTTTGATAGATTTGATTAATTAAATAAAAAAGGAATTCAATTCCAAAGTTGTTATTATTAAAATAGATAATAGAAAAGGCGAATTTGGAACAATATTCCAAACTAAGATTAGAAAAAAAGGGTTAATTTTCGAATTCTTATTTCTAAGAAAATATTCTATAAATAAAGTTATTGAAAAAAAGATTCAAAATATTAATACTATTTCAAAATCATTATTAAATAAATCAAAAGTTGAGTCCAAGATATAGGAATTTATTATTAGATATACTATATATTTAAAGAATAGATTATTTATAAAAGTATTATTTTTTAAAGAAACAGGAATATTCTCAATAATAATTATATTATATAAAACTATATATAATAGATAACCTGATTTTAAAAAGTTTAAAAAGTTTGGATATAAAGTATAGGTTAAGAACCCTTAATATTCAGGATAATTGTTTAAGAAGTTTAAGTCGAGAATATTCAAAAGAGAATATATTATAATTGGAATAAATAGAAATAATATTTATTGCTTTTTTAACTTTTATATTAAGATTATTAATAGAATAATAAATACTGACTTTAATAAATATAAATATCTGTTTAAAGAAAAGAGTATCCTAAAACAATCCGGGATAGAAAGGAAAAGAAAAATCCCTTTATATAATAGACCTAAAATTACAAAACAAAGGATAAAATTAGTAATATAGAATAATATATAAAATATATAAATTAATAAATAAAAAGAAGTTTAGATTATAAACAAATAAAAAAAAGTTCAAATCTATTCTTTGGTATAGAAAATATTATTATAATTATTTTAATAATAATAATTATAAATAACTAGATAGCTAATATAAAAAGTATAAGTATTTATAATTAGATTATAGAATGTATAAGTAATTATAGAGATTCCAAGAGTTAGATTTGCTTTAGCAATTGTTTTAATCCGAATTGAATTGAATTAGAATTATAAGAAATAATTGGGGAGTATTTTTAATGATTAGATTGTTTAATAATGTAAAACATTGTTTATTGTTTTTATATATTCTGAAAGAATTTTAATTAACAGTTTTGAATCAATATTGAAAGAAGTAATAGAACTCGAGAATATTATATAAAAGAATACTTAAATATAAATAGATATAATCAAATATAAATTGCAAAGTCTCAAGAATAATAGTATTTTTAAAATTATAAATAGAGCTATATCTATTAATAAAAAGTTATTAAATAATAGATATATTTTGAAAAATAAATTAGATTATTTCAATAAGCTTATTAAAAGAAAAGTATAATTAGTTATTAGAGGGTATTTATAGAGATATAGAATAAATTTCTAAAAGACTTTTGTTAATAAAAACTATAATAAAAGATTTAGAGATTGATAATATAGATATTAATATTACATTTTTGAATAATAAGCTAATAGATACAGAAATCCTTATAAAAGTATCAAGATTCTTCAAAACAATCTTTCCCGAAATCAAATTTAAAAATAAACTATATCTCAAATTAAAAAAGTTTCTTTATAAATTTAAATAAGCTTTATATATTTGATAAACAATTAAATAAAGATTCTTCAAAAAAATCAAACTTGAAGAATTAATAGTAAATCCAAATCTTTTTATAGGAAAGAGAGTATATATTCTATTATATATAGATAATCTATTAATAATAGAAAATCGTATTAATATTGATTCTATAAAAAAGATAATAAGAAGTTAATAGAAATATAAGGATTTAGATAAAACTAGAATGTTTTTAGGATTCCAAATAAAACGAAATCGATAAATTCGATCCTTCAAAATATACTAATCCAATTATATAAAAAAGATTCTATAAAGATTTGGTATTGATATAATAGACATGAAAGATCTTCCTTTATTATCTAATATTATTATATAAGATGTATATAAAAACGAATTCCTTTACAATAATAATAAGACAATATATCTTTAAATCGTTAATTGTATTATCTATCTTTTCAATTGTATTTAATCTGATATAATATATTCTATAAACCAATTAGTTCGAATTATATAAATACTAAAGGAAAATCATCTAATACTTATAAAACACTTATTTCAATATCTTATTAATATATACTCAATTGATATAGTTTATTCAAATCGATTGAATATACTTCTATATAAATATCAGGGATATACAGATTCTATTTAAGGATTTATAGTAAACAAAAAGTCAATACAAGGAGTAGTTTTTATTAGATATAAAGGAGCTGTAATTTAGTTATTGATAAAATAGAAATCGATTTCTTTTTATATAATAAAAATAGAGATTATAATAGCTAATAAAGAAACTAAAAAGATTATATAAATAGAGAAATCAATCAAAGACTTTAATAAATGATTAAATGATAAAATATTTATTTCAATTCTATGTTACAACAATACAAATAAAATTGATTAGATATAAAAGAATAAATTCTATAGTAAAGCTAAACATATTGATATTTGATAGTATTATATTCGAAAGCATATAGTAAACACTAAAAGGCTCTATATTATATGGATATTAGAAATTAAGCAAACAGCCGATATATTTACAAAGCAATTAATCTATTTTGGTTTTATTATATATAGAAAAGGATTAGGATTAGATTTGGAAGGCTAAATATTACAATACTAGATTATTATCTATTATTTTATTTACTATAAGTAGGGGAATAAAACTTAAAGCTAAAGTACTTTTATATTACAATATAATAGAAGATTATAGGATATTCGAATTCTATAAAAGATATAAATACTATAGGTAGTTTAGAAAACTAGTATTGTTATAGGAGTTAATAAGACTCTTTATACTTTATATATAGATTAGTTAAGATCTATATATTTAGATAGTAGTATTCCTATTATAAGGGGGATATTGGAAATCATATATACTACATACCACTTAGTAGTACATACTCTTAGCTTCCCCCCTATAAATCTTTTCACTATTGTATAGGTAGCAACTTTGTTCTATAATGTAAAGTTGTTTTATAGATACTTATATATAATACTATTATATTATACGCAACTTGCTGTCTATTTCCGACAATAATAGATCTTTATTCTCTAACCTTTCTATTTGCTGGATAACAAGATTAGTTTTTTTATAAATATATATAATTATTTATAGGCCTGACTCCCCTTCTTTAGAATCCTGTTGTTCCGCTTAATAATCCATTGGTTGATATCTGTTATATATTATATAGTTTTGGATTATATTATTCGAGTATAATCGGGGTTCCTATATACAGATTATATCTATTGAAACCTTGAAAGCTAACTAAAGCAGAATAATATGGTTCGAATGGCCTCTACCAATATTGGTCTATATAATTATGAATCTCCTATCCCTAAATGAGTATATATTAGTTGTACAATTTATAGGGAGGAGGTGGGTATAGGGTTATTTGATTTAAATGATTCATAATCTATTATCTCTATATTTATAAATCTAAAGACCTTATTGGCTAGGGCTAATTCATTAAGGTTCTTTTGGGAGGCGATACACTACAATCTCATTATTAAAGCGGTTATAGAATTAGATTAGTCTGAGTTCTAATTATACTAATACTTCCTATTATTTATACTATCTACATTTTTATAAACAATAATCTTAACTCCTGGAATAAGGATTGTAGATACAATTATCTATAGAAAAGAGATAGAGATTAGTAATTAACAATCGCTTACTAATATTGGCCAGTATAGATCCTAATATACTCTAAGACCTATTACTCTAATAGTTTTTCTCTCCTATTAAATCAAAACAACAATCTTTTTGTTATATATCTTAAGGATAGCTGGATAATTGAAATAATCTGATTTAAAAGAACTTAAATAGTTGGTATACTATATAGTACTAGTATATTACTGATATATAGATTCCCCTCTATACTTATCGATCTTTTTATTACAAATAGAGTAGTATACTACCTTATAATAGATATAAAGATTGTAATACCCTTGGCATCTATTATTATATAATTATAGTCCCCTTGGTTTATCCAAAAGTACTGAAAACAAGCTATTATTGAAGAACCTAAATTATAAGATAGAGATTCTAAATCCAATAATCCATATTGCTCTATATATAATTGGATTAATATTATAACAAAATAACTAGTATACTATTAGCTCCTTACTGATTTGTATAATAATTTCTTTTTTAATAAATTCCTTAGGAATAAAAGTAAAGATATCTTTAATCTAATAAAAGTTATAAGATACTACAAGTATTATATATATATACCAGATTTCAAGGAGACAGATCTTTAATTCTTTTACTACCTTTCTAATTCAATCAGCATTTTCGGATTTCAATAAGTTGATATAAATAGTAGTTATATTATACTATAGCAATTACTTAATATTGTTTTCCTATAGATAAAGGACTTTTCCAAAGATTAATTCTAGTATCACACTTTTTATCTTTTATCGAAAAAGAAAAAAGCTAATTTCCCTATAACAGGTTTCCTTGTTTATTATAATTAGAATTGTTTTATCAATATATTCCTAATCCTTTTTATTTCTCTTTACCTTTGAATAGATTATATTCAGTCCTCTAAAAGGGAGAGTACAGATTACATCAAATTAATTGATAGATTTGAGTATTTAAAGTACTAAAGGCATTTTCGTTATTTCTAAATAGAATATCTTTGGAGTATTTGATATCACTAATAGTATACTATTATATCGATTATTATATACCAAACCCAAAAACATAATTAATATAATATTTTTAATCTCCAAAATATATCAATATTAATATTGATTCCTTTTGTTATCATTTATAAATTAATTTATAAAGATTATAAAGACTTCATCTATCTATTATATATCTCCTTCAATCTTATCAATTCTTTTGAATTATATTTTGATTACAATAAGTATAAAACCTATTACCAATTCCATAAACAATAAAAAAATAATTAGAGCCCTCAAAGCAATCAGAATAGTATAATCCAAAGAGCTTTCGATACTATATATATATATCAACAACAATATAACAATAGGAAGGTTTCTAAAAGCAATTGTTTTTATAATATAGGTTTTTGTAATTATACCTTTTATTATATACAAACATATAACTATCCATACAATTATAATGATTTATTATATCAAAAAAAAAAAAAAAATCTTTTAAAAATCTATTCCATATCTTTATAAATACTTTTTAATAATTAATCATACTTTTCTTCTAGCTAATTTATCAAAGCAATCTAATTTATTCCCTAAAATATATCTATTACTTAATAGCTTTCTACCAATAAATATAATTTTATTTATAATTTCGAAAATACTATTATTCTTAAAACTTTATAATTCATATTTAATTATATTTATTTATACTTGAATATTCTTTTATATAATATTTTCGAATTCTATTATTTTTTTCAATATTGATTTAGAACTATTAATTAAAATTCCTTCAGAATATACAAAAACAATAAACAATACTTTATATTATTAAATAACCTAATCACTAAAAATACTCTCTAACTATTTTTTACAATTCTAATTCAATTCAACTCAAATTAAAATAACTATTAAAATAAATTTTACTCTTAGAATCTCTACAATTACTTATATATTTTATAATCTAACTACAAATACTTATACTTCTTATATTAGTTATCCAATTACTTATAATTATTACTACTATAATAATTACAATAATACCTTTTATATTAAAGAATAAATCTACACTTCCTCTTACTTATTTATAATCTAAGCTTCCTTTCATTTATTGATTTATATATTTTATATATTATTAATTATATTCTTTGTTTTATAATTTTAAATCTATTATATAACAAGATTTTTCTTTTCCTTTCTATTCCAAACTATTCTAGAATACTCTTTTCTTTAAGTAAATATCTATATTTATTAAAATCAATATCTATTATTTTATTAATAGTTTTAATATAAAGATTAAAAAAGCAATAAATATTATTTCTATTTATTCCAATTATAATATACTCTCCTTTGAATACTCTTGATTCAAACTTCTTAAACAATTATTCTAAATATTAAAGATTCCTAATCTATACTTTATATCCAAATATTCTAAACTTCTTAAAATCAGATTATTTATTATATATAACTTTATATAATATAATTACTATTGAAAGTATTCCTATTTCTTCAAAAAACAATATTCTTGTAAGTAATCTATTTTTCAAATATATAATATATCTAATAATAAACTTTTATATCCTAAATTTAATTTTTAATTTATTCAATAATGATTTTGAAATAGTATTAATATTTTGAAACTTTTTTTTAATAATTTTATTTATAAAATATTTTCCTAAAAACAAAGATTCAAAAATTAATCCTTTCTTTCCAATCTCAATCTAAAATACTATTCCAAATTTGCTTTTTCTATTATCTATTCTAATAATAACAATTTTGAAATTGAATTCCTTTTCTATCTAATTAATCAAATCTATCAAAATAGGTATTATTATTATTACTGATTTATCTTTTGCAAATCTAATTTATATAGATCTAGTAATATTATTAATAACTATAATAAAGTATCTATTCCTATTTTCAAAGGGTTTTTATATACCTAATAGATTTATATAAAAACAATATAATCTTATAGAAATACAAACAGCTATATATTTATTGAAATACTTATTCATTCTTTCTACAAAACAAACCTTATACACTTTTTGATTAGCAAGCTTTTTTCTTTTAATATAATATAAACTATTAAAAACTTTCTTTAATTTATCTATTTGATTATAATTAAAATAATCTAAATATTGATATATTATTTCGACTTTATTATTATTAAAATCAATCTTCTCAATCTCTAAATCTATATTGATTATATATATCTATAAAATAGAAAGCTATTTAACAATATAATTACTATTACAACATTTTGTAGTTATTTTAAATTGATCATTTTTCTAATAGAATATTGAATTTCCTTCAAAGATAACTTTTCGATTTATCTCAACTAATAATCCAATAAAAATAAACTAATTATATTGAAACTCCTTGATATATATCAGGGTACGGGTAAACACTTATATTATACCTTAAAAATAGAAGATCTATAAAAGAGAGAGGCCCTACTTATAGGAAATAGGGCACACTAATAGTCCATATTTGAAGTACAAAAGCAACTATAGAATATATAGTTGGTGTTATGATAATACCCCCCACTTAAAGCAATCGATTTTACAATCACAATACATATAACTTCTAAGAAAACAAAATAATACTAAAATATTTTAATTTCTATTATTGAATTAAAATAAACCTTTTTTAGAATAATAACTAATTAACAAATTTTTAAAATCTACCTCAGCCTTATTTCGAAAATACACTTGATACTAGTATTAACAGATAATCAAAAACAGTAAGTCTTTTGAATCTTACCCAAACAGGCAGGTCCAGCTTATCTAGATTCGCTAAATGAAAAGCAATAATCGTATTTTCCTAACCACAAAGATCTTCAGCGGATTACCAAAATACTAGGTAATATTTCTATTTGACTTAATAATGAAATCCATCCTTATTGTAATAATTAAGAAGTTTATTAAACTCCTATTATTCAGTTTCTTCATTTATTTTATTATCTCTTTCGAATATATAACCTTAATCTCATTGGGATTCGGTTTTATTAATAATATCTTGATTAGTTAATCCTAATAAACAATAGAACGATTAGAATAATGAATTATGAAATACAAGAAAAATCTTAAAACTAATAAATAATTCAAATAAACAAACTCATTTATAAACTTTAAAAACTTTATAAAAGCTATACCATTTATTATTACCTTTTTTCATTGGATAGTTAATTTTTATATTCTTAATACTAATTTATACCTTATTACCTTTTTTATATAAAAAAGTATCGATACAAATTCTATTAGTATAATACTTATATTTTTAGATAGATTGAATAGCAAAAGCTTTCAATTTCATTAAAATAAAATCAAACCAATCTACAATCTTATTGGCTTTTAGGAATTCATATTTCCTTTAATATAACAAGTTTGGGGGTACAAATAAAAAGGATTCGATATTAAAATATAAATGAAAACTATACTTTACAAAGAATAGGGATATATCAATAATCTCTAAAATAATATTATTAAATGCGAATTCTATAAACAAAAGCTAATCATATTAATCGTTCTAATGGAAATTTATAAAGACTTTGAGGTATTATTCTACTATAATATTAATTCTTTTTATTTAACTATTGGATTTTGAATAAAACAGAAAGAATTATTTCAGGGCAATCGATAAATATTCAAATAAATATTTCCAGAATTCTAAAACGAATTGTAAATCTCTATTGGAAACAATATTATTAGGAGTGCTATATAGATAATAGACTTTCTTAATAAACCAATTAGCAAATTCCTTTATTGATAATCCTATAATTAATATAAAATAATGTATCTTTGTTAAACGACAAATGATTATAATAATATATTAGTATTTATTTCTATAGTATTTGTTAATCGATAATAATATAATATAATCAATAAAGATATCAAACTAGGAGTGGAATAGTATTAGTAAGGATTCCAGGAATCCGAATATAGTTATACAAAAGGCTTTAATTCGGAAGTAGAGTTAGCAAACTTATATAAAAGTTTTAATCTCTTTCGATATATTGGGCTACTAATATATATAGAAAACAAAGTCAATAATCTTAATATAGCCGGAGTGCTCAATGGGTTTGGTGAAATATGTTCAGTATATAATCTATATACGAAGTTCAGTAGAGAAGGGAATAAAAAAATAGTTGTAATAGAAGATTTTATTATTGATTAATATATAATCTTGTAGGGCGATTTTGAGATCTTTTCGGATTGATAATAGCTAATAATAAGTAATAGGATTCTAAAGTGTTTTTTATATAATAATAATTAACTTAGATAACTTATAAGCTTTGTTGATAAGATTATTGATCGGCTTATTAGTATTAGGGATAATCATATCTATAAAGGCTGCAGTCAAATCGATATCACTATTTACTTATCAAATGAAATCCTTAAATACAATAATATCGAATACTCTTTTTAGAAGGATTGTTTATAAGCGATTTTTGATTCGATTGTTATTGGGATTAGTATAAACAGAGCGATCTTTGGTTTTCCGATTTAGTATATTAAAACGAACTGCTTTGTGACTGGATCGATATATAATACAAAAATTGAAATCGGATAGGAACTCAATTTATCAAGCTTATCTTTGATTAAGCATTTTGATTGATATGTAATATTCTAGATTCTTGTAATTAATAATAATCTCAAATGGTTTTTAAGTTCTATAAAGTTCGGGTTTCTATTTTTCTAATGATTTGATAATAATTAGTAATTCCTTATTATAAATCTTATAATTATATTCAATAGTATTATATTTCAATAAGAAATATACAACCAAATATAATCAGCCCTTATTATTATATTGTAAAAGAATATTATCTATAGCCCAATCCGAAATATCTATTTCAATAATTATATAGTGATAGTGATTGAATATTACAAGAATTAGGGTAAAAACAAAAACTTGTTTTAATATTTTGAAAGTATTTTCTTAATTATTAGTTCAATTCTATATATTCTTTTTCCTTAATAAGTAATTCAATAATTCTATAATTTTAGAAAAATTATAAATGAAATATTAATAGAAATTAATAAATACTAAAAAACATTAGAGATTTTTAGTTTAATTAATAGCTTTCAATTGAGAATAATCTTAATCTTATCAAGATCTATCTCAATATTATTTGGAATAATAATTAGGTTAAGGTATTTCGTTTTTTTAGTTTCGAATTTGTATTTATTAATATCTATTTGTAGCCTTTTGCGATTTATAATTTGTTGAATATAGTGATAATATCCAGTTTAATATAGATCTTAATATAATATAGAGTATTAAGGGTTTTTTTAATAAGTAGTAATAGGTATTAGTTTTTAATAATAATATTATTTAATCTATAATAATCCTAACAAATTCGAATGCCCCCTTTAGGTTTTGTAATAAGACGAAATGGAATAATCGATTGGAAATGGGATTTACAAATGAATTCTTTATTTAAATTATTGTTGAACTATTTATAAACAATTTGAAACTCGATTAAAAATATTAGGTAATCTTTTTGATATAGGGGTTTTTTGCCTAGTGTAAGTTCAATCTTATAATTTCAAGAATACTATTATAATAGGAGTTTGTTTATAAAGAAAAATAGGAAATCAATAAACAGATTATAAAACTAAAATAATAATTTACTTTGAATCTTTATTATAGAAAGTATAAATTAATCGGTCTTTTTTATAAACTTCTCAATATCGCTTTCTATAATATTGTAATGTAGTTGGATAGAATTATTAATTATTATCTAATATAGTTTGTAAGCTCTATTCAATTCATTCTAGAATACTTTTGTGATATAAGTTTTCTAATCTTTATAGAATTGGATAAAGCTATTGGCTATTAGGAATTTTATAATATTTATTTTCTATTGAATGTTTTGTAATATATCGATTGGCTCGCTTAGGGGGTTTGTGTTACGGGAGCTGCCTCTAGGGTCACGTGGAAGTGTCTAGATATCTCTCGAGGT
>JBBMOJ010000361.1:0-42523 GCA_038090695.1 Sclerotinia spermophila | reverse complement strand
ATAGAATATATAATCCACCAATGAAATAAGTGGATATACTACACTGCTATTTGATCATATATAGTCCTGGATGTGGATCGTATTGCGTCAATGCACGTGAATGTGTGATACACGTGATACGGGGATTTCCGTGACAATATATTAATAAAAGATTCAAAATATAAGTATAATACAGATTGAAAAACAAATAAAATCTATAGGTTTTACTTCACAAAAAGTTGCCTCAAACCTAAATTTTCAATTAACCTTTCAAAAATTTAAAAAATTCACTAAAACCCTATTGATTGAAATAAATTTCGTTAGGTACGAAAAGAAGATTAATTAGATTAATATTATAAAAACGATTTATTTAATATATTATAAAAGTATTGAAGATTTTATTGTAGTAATGAAGCAATCGCTTCGTTAAGTACGGAATCTGCCATCACAGGGACTTACCTTATTCCTTAAATTCGGTACATACGCTCGATTAATATATGTATAGATTGGGTGTCGTAGAAAGTAAAGTGCTAGTTCTCGAGCTTGCGATTATGGTTATAGAAGATTGCATTGAAGTTTTGGATACTGTTTTTAGAGGTGGTGGTGTAGTGGTTGGGTGACTGGTAAATGATTATGGGTGTAAGCTTGGGTAGACGATGTATAGGTGGTAGAGAGACGTGGTTATTGGCGTAGGCTCAAAGGCTCAGTCGCCGATGTCAATCCGTGTTCTAAGGCTTAATCGGGGGTCTCATAGGGTCATACCTCCTCAGGTACACGCGTGGCCCATTCTTCGCCTAAGTACTGCTCGCATCTCGAAATTGCATTATCCAATCGATTGCATATAGCTTTTTTCATTCATGAGTCGTCAGTTATGTCGCCGATCTAGGCACAGGCTTGAGAGAATCTGTGGTATGTGTGATAATAATTTCAGTACTACGCATTGAGTTTGGGTTCGTCGCATAGTGAAGAAACCACGCAATGGTTTCTGGGGTTCCAAACAATCTTGAAAAAGTTCTTCGCTTCGTATGTCTTACTAGGTCCTAGCTGCTTACGCGGTATCTTTTCGGAACCAGAGCCACTGTATGACATAAAGCTTTTTGCAAAAGTATATTTTGACGCCGATGAGTATCAAACTCCATGTAACTTTTGCATTGTGATGATAATCTCAGCAGATGTCTAATAAAGTGGGTTTGTGAGCTAGGGAGTGTAATGAGTGATTTCTGACGATTTTCCTGAGCTCGGCATGTTTGACCGTTGTATAATGAACAATTATTCGCCTTGTATATTTCTAGACTTCATACAAATTTCAGTCTGAAAGACATTGTAAGGGCAGTTGTGAAATCAAAGGGCTGGTGAATAGGGAGCAATCACTCGGCGAAGAAACTGCTTCAATAGACAGTGTGCTTTCTTTCCTTTTTGAAGAACACAATTATCCGTAATTTGGAGGGACTTCTCCATGTAAGATTACATACTCAGTAGCCAGTAATTTTTTAGCATCATTTATGTTCAAGACGGTCTTATCTTTACTTTTCATAGAAACCACTAACTTAGAGCCATGTTTATGACTTATTTGTGAGATATTGTGAAACTTTGATCATTCTTGAGAATTAGTTTGTCTCCAAATCAATATACCAAAAGAGTTTTGCTGCTAGCTTCCCTCAAGCTTCACTTCTCCTTTAGTGGATACAGCATATTCTACTACGTATTCCCCTGTATACAACTTGCTTCTTCTTTTGCATCAACTTCAATGCAATAATTATACCCTTTCACCTTGTATATAATATACCCCTGTAATATAGTCCTATCCTCTAGGCACTACTATCGATACCACCGTTGTGATAAAAGAACACATCGAAGTCTTGCAATAAATTCTCCATCCGAGACACTGCAACGGCAACGGTGTTGTCTCCAGTGGCATTTTGTCTCATAATTGATTCATAGGGATTATGATAATCGGGGTCATCGAGAAAGGTGGTAACGCGGTTTGCGGAGAGGAGGATCGTATCGGCACGAGTAGTGTTGGAAATACGGTTGAGACTAAGAAGAAAGCTTTTTTAGATCTCAAGGTACAAAACAATTCTTAATAAAAACCACTGCGGAGAAACACAACAATGATTGAATGTTTGGGATAGATAGTAGGAAAAATCAAGTCGGCATTTAGTGAGCCAAGCAAGAATGACAGGCAGGCTTTTGGAGATTAACTCAGGAACAAATTCCACATGAAATGGGTGTTTACTCACGCTGGTGCGACGAATTCTTGCACTTCTACAGTATGTCTCTCAGTAGAATTTGGCATGGTGGTGTTGCAACGTGCGCTTGGTATGTGTAGCTCTGTATATTTCACGTGACCTTCGGATATGGAATGGAATTTTTGAGAGATTGATCGGAGAATAGGAAAACATTTTGAAGCTGAGAACGCCTGTTTATGTGTCTTTTTATGGTATCCTGGGTCAGGTTGTTCAACGTGCGTGAAAATTAACATTTTCGCGTATGGTTGTGATAAGCATGGCAGTGATAAAAAGGAGGGTATGATATAAGAATGTGGCAGTTGTAGCGACAGAAACCATGCGCCTACCCACGCGCATAGATTTAATATATGCATATGCAGACTTCGATTAAAGACTACCGTTATAGGATGGTTATCTAAGCAGAATTCTGACTTCTGGCCAACCAATGTTTTAGTGGCAAAAAAGTATGTGTAAGACGTGTGTCTGTCAACTCATACAAAGCATAAGTCTTTATGCAAGCGCGGCTGCTTTCTTCAAGGCAGTGCAAGAACATTTTCTGTGGCGCCAAAGCGTCAATGGAACAAAAGATACGTCTAAAAAATTTGCCAAGCACATAGTGACCATTAAATCTTTGATTTGTGAGGACTTCCCCTTGATATTATCTAATTTATAATATATTATTACCTTGATTTGACTCCCGAGAAACTGGTGAATAAACCCCCTATCACGCAAAAGAGAGGCTCCATATTTTTAGCCGCCGCCCTGTTTCCGTCATTAGCGTAACACATTCTGTCGCTACAAATGACTCTTCGAAGATGTATAATTGAAGGCGACGTGGCAAAAAATTACCACAATAGACATGCGAGAGTTCATCCGTTCCGAGCGAGATCAAGTTCACGAGGATTTAAAAGTACATGAAGCTGTATGTTGGCTCTCTAGTTGAAATACGAGCAATCACTTCATTGAGACTCGGAAAAACATACAGTTCCTGCGTTTCTATCACTAAGAGGTTGAGCCTTTGATACTCTGCGAGGCGGTTAGCATCATAACTGCTACCCTTCGCCTGTACCTTTTGATTTCGCTCAGTTTTCTTCGATATTGAAGTTATCACGTGACCCAACTCCACTTTTGATTTCAACGCCCGTACCTGCAGCTGCGGCTTACATATACAATTATGCGACGGTGCTACGTTATCTATTGAAAATCGGCTTGCCGTGATACTAGTTTCGCAAAATTATGAATTTTACATGATGCAAAACTAATTGACAGTTTTGAAGATAGTCCAAGAGTAGACGTCTTACCGAGAGTTAAGCGAGCATTTAAAGGGGAAGCTTGGATTGTCTCCTAACAAAGCATTCTACATACAAAAGTAAACAAACCATCGATGATAGATACCTTCATAATTCGAGGAAAAATCCTTTTCATAGTCCCTCACAGAATAAAAAGCAGTCCCTGAAGTCGACAATTGATTTCCTTATTCCGTCCAGAGCCAACCTTATATTTCCAGCTGTCCCTTGTCCTTTGCATCCAACCCATGGAGTAAGGGATTATCAAGGCAGCAAATTTAGTAGCCAGAGCTACTCTCAGTACCAGAAGCGTTTTTGCCACCATTCTCATCGTCATTGAAGACCTTATCGAATTCCTCCAGCATGATACCCATTCTATATCTGGCGGCCGCTACTTTGTTGAGCTGTTGGTGAATGCATGCTTGAGGAGTCTTGACTATCGTTGTGTATGGAACAGTGGTATATGGGTCTTGAAGGTAGCAATGAAGGCGCAAGGCAGCGATGTTTTTAAATTCTGCGGACTTGGCGGAGGAGGAACAGGGGAGAGGTGAGGTAATCTTTGTACTAGACGAGGGAAGAAAGCTGTCAGTATACTTTGAAGGAAATGGAGGTATAGAATGTTTTTCATCAAAAATAGGATCAGGCAAGGATGATAGTATTGGACAAGAGATAATACGAGAAGGTGAACATCAGAAGTCGATGTTGGAAAGGACGACGCGAGTGTACAACCCATGATAGGACTGAGAAAACAATTGGAATATAATTGAAACAATAAGGCATGAATCAGGCTGATAGAGGAATATGAACTTCAAATGATAGCAGTCTGATATAGGATTTCTATATAGTATGAACAGAATGAGCAGTGACGAATCAATTTTGTAGACATAATCGTGAAGGAATATGTCGACCGATCTCTGAGTCGAATAGTATGTGATAGAATTGATCAAACGAAGGAGTAATCCTTCAGGAAAGTTTGGGACGTTTGGCTGGTCATGTTGTGAGCCAGGAAGGAGCTGTAATATGGAAGACTATATAAATATCAACAATACAATGCACGCGACCGTTTCAAAGTCACTGATACGGAGAATTGAAGGTCAAGAAAAGATGCTCGAAGGAGAGGAGAGATATTCCAATTGAGAAACCATCCCCGAGTTATAGCAATTCTTATACATAATTCCACATGAATGTGCCTACTTGACAGTCATATTATAATGGCTATAGCTTGTTTGTAAGGCAAAAAAGACAAAAATAAAGAGCAAAAAGAGTCAATGAAAACCATCTGCAGCACATCATCCTAGGTGTAGTGAATGACCAACATTGCACTTATGGGTAACGTCTTACAGAGGGCTCGGCTCCGTAAGCCATTCGTGATGCCTATAAATAGCCTAGATAGTGACATAGTGGTTGAAATAACTGATAAACTGAGGAAGGTATTCCGAGGGGATATACTATGGCAATTTTCCTTATAAGAACCCCCTAACCACTCTAAGATTTGCGTTTCTGCTCTTTATTAGGCGATACTATTAACCTTTCACGCAGATTGACAGTTTATTCGCTAGACTTTGATCTGAAATGAGGCTATAATGACACAACACCTGATATATGAAGTAAGGATTTTCAAGGTTAATTTATTCAAGGGGTAGTCTTCTTCAATTCTTCTAAACATAAATCATAGCCATTGTTTCAATATGTTTCCTGAGATCCCCATTGATTCTTTAGCAAGGTTGTTGTTCGGCGGAATACTGGCTTTCTTGGCTTCCCATCGAGCTTTGGATATTTACTAATCAATATTGCTGATTTCAACGTATTAGCGTTATTTCTATCTCATTTGTGCTTACTTTAATTTCTCTTTTCACATTAGTGTAATCAAAAATCTTCGCTTCTTCTCCTTAACCAATCCATTGTTCGACAAATATCAACTTTGTCACAAGCTTGATGCAATTAATATACATGGAAAGCCATAATTTCCTTTTCAAAGGCTTTCGTAGTGTTGGTTACATCTCTTACATTGTGTATCACTGACTGCATTCTACAATAAACTTCCTTCTGTAAGGTTTTTCCTCTCATCATTACCAGCCACCAATGTAACATCAACTATCGAATACGCCACCTCCGCATTTCATCGTTCGCCACACTTACTAAAGCCAATGAAAGCTTTCGAACATCAACAACCTCTTTATTACCACCAGTGGACAAAGCTGATTTGACACAAACTGCGAACTATCTCCCAAAAGTTAAAAAGGTAATCAAAGGGCGGCGAAGCTTATGGATACTTTGAAATGCGCCTTGTGCTCAACGGTATTGTGATTACCAAATAATCTGTTCGATCTCCAGATCTATCAAAAACTTCCCCCACGCGTATCACATAGAATTCGATTCTTCAAGAGAATATATGAGTCGCTGCCAGCCACCGAGTATTGTAATGATACTGGAAGCGCGGTAAATTTCATTGGGCCAAGTCTTGGTCATCGGTTGACAAGGCTTACTGTCAGGAACACGTACGCACTTGGTACCAGTGGGAGGCGGGCCATGAGTTTACCATCAGAGTGATATCCTGAATAAATATTTTCGAAACTAATGCTATCCAGCTACACCCTTCACATCAATACAACCTGGTCAAAGTTATGAGATATTACGCCACAAATTTCTCTTGAGTAGAGTCAACTATCGCGGTTCATCTTCGGCTCGAGGTGTAGGGTACAACTGGCGATGAATAAAACGGAAAGGCCTTAGAAGGTGTCACGACAAATAGATTGTTGTTTTTGGGTGTTTTTATAAAACTGATCATCGAACCTGATCTTTATTATACGTTTGAAAATACCATGACAGTATTGATTGAATACAGAAGTTCACTCATCTCTTGCTGAACTGTACACAAAAATGAAGGTTCCAAAGAACTAGTACCAACTTTCCACGTGGAGCGGTGTCATCTTTCCACGTCGTAAAATCGATCAGATCCTCAGCCTTGCAAGAAAATTCAATGAGAGATCGGTACTGAAATATGCAAGCTTTCGGGACCCACTCAAGTTTAGCGTCGCAACTTTAGCATGCGATCAGTGTCGTGCCGAGTTGTACTGCGTCAGCCCTATAATTCGGTTCCCAAAACCTAGCTAAGTAGATCTCGGTTGTGTACTCGTTTGCCAAACCCGACATCAAAGTGATACCAAGATCGCAACTCGGTGTGGGTAAGGCAAACATGTACATCGGCATAGCCTGCTGGTCACTTACTGTCATTATGGGTGTCCGTTCGTGAGGCCGGCTTGTCACTCGGTAATGAATTTTTTTCTGGTTGTGGCGTGGTTTTCATTTATCAACAACCAGCATTTCTATATTATATTCTCAAGCCATTTAAGAAATGCTAAGTGAACCAATATACTTGAGGCGTTGGTGGAGGCAAGAATTTTACGCGAAATTTGGACTATGAATGTTGGAAGTCCAGCCTTTCTAGAAGTCCATTGGGCCTCAAAACTGCCTTGGATAGTGTAGTCTAATCCTCTTTTATCGGCTAGGAATTCACTCGAATAATTTCCTGCTCAAACCAGATTCTGGGTCAATTTGCACAATGCAATCTTAGTCACAATGAATTTGAAAAACTCCTAGCTGGATTGATCCTACAACAATTTCTTGAAAGAAACTCAATATTGGAGATTCCTCGTCCAATATATCGAGTTAATGATGGTAAAGATTTCAATTGATGAGCTCTAGAAGGAGTTCAGAACGCTTTCATCTGAATTATTGTGTCGGTAAGCATTTTTGGTCAAATGGGTTATAAGAATTTCGTTTTGTGCTTTCAAAAAAGACCAACCAATAACTGGCCATATCACCAAAGGTCCTGAAGTTCACACAGACAGGTCAGCGAATCACGGTCTAGGTCCATGGTAATCTATTCTCATGACATTTTTTTAAGCAATATACGTCAGCTTATATTGATCGTGTCACTCAATGACTTGCCCAGATGGGGCCTCATGCTCAATGTTGTGTCTGAGGTTGTCATGTTCATCATATTTGGAGGGCACTTCGATGACTCTGGCTAATTATCAATTATAGCATTGCCATCAATATTTAGTTACCTTGTCAATGCCCTGTGGTGGCAAAGTTAATATTATAAACAAAAAGAAATTCAATATAAATCCCTATACTAATTTCTATTTTGTATATTACAATATTAAAGTTTTTTTCGTCATTAACGAAATACCCACTTCATCAGTAACAAATAAAATCAGCACTTTTTGCAATCCATTTATTATTGAATTTTAATAGAAAAAAAGAAAATATTAGCCTAAGGGGCTTTAGAATTTTCAATATTAGAGTTTAAAGATAGGTATATATATATATACAAAAAAGATATATATATACATATAAAGCTAAAGAAGCTAGTATAAGAACTAAAACATAAACAGAAGCATTAACCAAAAGTCTAAAAGGGAGTGGATCCATTTATACTTTCGATATATTCTTCAATCACAAACTTTACCACTATACTATACAATACAGAATATATTATATAAACAATAATCTGATTTGGTTTTAATCTATATAGATTTTACTTAACAAAAAGTTGCCTCAGACCTAAATTTTCAATTTAACTTTTCAAAAATCAAGAAATTTAGAAAATTCATTAAAACCCTATTAATTGAAATAAGCTTCATCAAATACGAAAAGAAGATTAATTAAATTAATATATTAAAAACGATTTATTCAATATATTATAAAAGTATTGAAGAATTTATAGTAATAACGAAACAATCACTTCGTTAAGTACGGATTCTGCTACCACAGGGATGTGCGGCAAATTTGCTGCCCAACAAGATACCTGGGAAGAATCCCAAGGCCTTATAACCGACCCTTGAAGCCTACAGAAAAGCCTAAACTCTCCGCCACTACGTCAGCACGACCGCGAATCTCCATCTATTTATGTGGAGTTGTTCTCTCACCAAGTTTCCGTATGATCTCAAAACACAGTTATCATCGAATAATCGATTCCCATGACATCCACGTGCACGCACTTCCACACCTAATCGAGCTGCACTTCTATCGACTAGATGAAAAGAAAGATCACGATGAACGACTTGCAATAGTTGCTTATGACAGAGACGCAGGTATCAGACTCGCAGATGGAACAGTTAATTGTCCAGCAATATGGTTCGACCAAAATGGCAGAGCCCACAATAGAAATGACATTTTTTTCAGAACCGCAAAGTCGCACGGACTTATTGGTATGATTAATATGCCACCTGGTCAAGCTATTGATATGAATTATCGACATGCGGCTTTGGTTAGTAATTTCCTTCATTTAAAAGCTTTCCCAAGAGTGGAACTAACAACCCTGTAGTGGAGCGTATACACAATTCTCGGGTTTGAACTTAGCAAAGTCGGATCAATCGTAAGTTTCACCCCGTTCATCATTCCCGCTCAAACCACTATCTCACCACTCACACTTAGTAAACCCTCGACGATTGCAAAACCTCCACAAAGGATTCCGCTTTCGTAATCTTTGTAAACCGGCTTCGACTCTGGCTCCCCAAAGAATTCTATATTGGTTCCTCCGACGACTGGGCGTATGCACGCCTCAACCACGTTTCTCGCGATTGCAAACGTCGTATCATCCGAGCTCGAGATGATGATGAACGTGGAAAGGCTGAGGCTGAGGAATTTACAAGAGCGATATATACAGGGTTTCATCGAGTGGTCGAGGATAAACCTGTAGAACTGGTTAGTGTGAAGATCCCGGGGTAATGGGACAAGGGGCTTGGGATGGGACAGAGGCGGAGGAGAAAAGATTGATTACAAGGGTGGAGTAGATGGTTAATAAAAGATTGGGGGTAGAGGATGAGGCGGAATATAATGATTTGAAAAGTAGGTGGGGGCATTATGGAAAACATTGAAAGTGGTTAGGACGTTCTACTGATAGATAAGAGACGGCGTTGCATGTTGGTTGAGCTGTTAATAGATTGATTGGCGTTCACTATATAACTGAGAATGACTAGGAAACAATTCCACCCACGTATTTTATTATGTCACAGCTGGCATGAACTAGGGAAAACGGATTTTTTATTTTTCTACTGGGATACAAATATAGAAATTGATTGATCTCTATCGTTTTTGAAAGGAATTGTTCCAACCGCTAAGCCTTCTTGGCAATCCAGACAAGCTTAGGGCAAGATATAGCACAACCATCTCGCACTTGATCCATCGCTGCTCGGCTGAGCTGCAATGACTCTTCAGGCTTCTGTACAATCATTTTTGCGAACTCTTCCCAAGTGCTCATATACCTACAACGGAATGTTAGCAAGTTGTATACTTCCTCAAGCATCATAAGATGGGTTCTTACACGTCGTTCCAAAACCTTGCCATGGTCATGTCATATTCCACTTTATGAAGTCGTACATCTTGAAATCCGTCTTCTTTGAGTATTTCCACCATATAGCGCTTCCAGCTGGGTCCTATTAGCGAATTGAAATTGAATTTCGTACAAAATTCACTCACTCGTGAGATCCGCACAGCTGTTGAAACAAGCACTTTACGGCGTCTGTAGCAACAGACGAGTCAATGCTTTTGACGGTCCAGTCAACACTATCAGCCTCATCCCATTGAAGAAATCCACCAGGCTCTAAATTTCAATAAGTCAATTCCGTGATCGTGGTCGACATCACTAAGACGTACGTGGGTTTGTGATCAACTTACTAAGCAGTTTGCGTAAATTTTCCAAAACAGGACGTGGATCATTGTTCTTGATAGCAACTGTAATCAGCCTCACATGAACAATATCAAATGCCTCTTGGAAGTTTTTTGGTGGCTCATCATAGATATCCCACGTATGAAGATGAGTATTGGTAGGTAGCCATGGTGAGGGAGGGCATTGATCAAGACTAATATCGAAACCGTCTAGTCTTGCCGAAGGAAGAACTTCGCGTGCCACATCCAAGAGCCAGATACTAGCTTTATATATAAGTGTTTGCCCGGGAAAGAAACTAAGTTGCTTAACAAACCTATTCCCTGTGGCAACATCTGCAATCCTTATATGTTGCTTATCCGTAGGTATGTCTGGATGTATGTTAAACTTGAGGGCATCTTTCCACAAGTAGTGCTGAGCAGTAAGCCTATCATAGCAATTCCGATCAGTAAAAGGAAGTTCAAATGGATTGCAACGGTTTAGTGAATGACTTACCTAGTACTTGCGTTGAAGTCACGCTTCAATGCATAACCACCCTTGGGAATAGACTCATAAGTATCGATCAATTGCGGAGTTGAAGCCATAAACGGAGACATTGCTTTTTAATTGAATGATTGTAGAAACTTGTGTGCAGGCAGAAAAAGAAATTCACAGATATAGCAATGAGTCGAGAGAATGCTATGTTCTGAAGACTTCTTTATAAGCTGCGCTTACTCTTGGGAACTGAGACACCTGGCAGATTAGGTGGCGAGGTTCCCAATTGTATTCTTACATCAAATGATTGTTGTATTCGGGTTAGCAGGTATCTCCTTGCCCGGCCGAAGATCCTCTCGACTGGAACTTGACAACAGATCAGAACGTTCGTACACTGGGTTTCCTCTTGATGCCAAACATTCCGTACTTCATTCATAAGTATAAGCGTTCCGAGCATCGTATGCGGAGCCGTGAATAGAAGGAGCAAAGGATTCAACTTCTTTAACTTGGAAAACATGAGCCTCCAATATATTTACCATGTAATAGCAATCAATACACATAACACCAATGGAACAAGACAACGGAAAAATATCGAGTGATTATAGCCCAAGCATCATCAATGCCTGGCTTACTAGCTCGATTGCGACTTCCAAGATATTCAATATTACTATTTTCAGCCTTGATTATGTAGCATTGCCTCCTGTGCCTCTTTTGCGAAGCTTTGTGTACTGCAATATTCTGCCTATAGGAATGTGTCAACATCATATATGTCTTTTCCACCCTGGAATCTCACAACCCTATCTAAAAGAGATGGAATATTGACAGTCGGGGATATCGCCTTCGGTATAGTATGATTCACAGTTGCATTAAAAGAGCTACGATACCACACTGTTGTCTCAATTCTGAGTTGAGGATGCAACACATGAGCACTGGCTGGATAGTCAGAAACGTTATTAAATCCTCATCATATGATTGATTTGATCATGTTTAGTGAGGTTCCGATAGTCTTGGTTGTTCCCCTCTGAACCTAGCAACCTTACAATATGTCCGGAGATCATGGATTGGAACGAGCTGGCGGACAATAGTTCTGCAGTGCTATGTCCGTATATGGGGTTTCCCCTTGATTTCTTAACTGGATTACCTCAAGGTCGATCAAATCTTAGCTCTGGGTCATATGGTGGGTCGGGAGAGCAACAATTCGTTGAGGAAACTTCAAATGCGTTTACAAAAACGATTCGAAATGTCATCTTCACATATCTTTTAGATTCACGGCTTACCTGATCCTGTCCTGGGGCACAGTCATCGACTCTAAGCCCCCTATAACAAACCTCTACCAGGAAACAAAACATAATCGCGGACTTACCTCCCACTAGTCTTAAAGTCTTGACAGAAACACGTTCTCAGTTTCCTCGTCATTTCGGTAGATAATCGAATGGTTGCGTGAGATTGTGCGTTGAAGATAATTACTCAAATGTTGATAGTCAAGATGAGTTTAAATAAGATGAAGATTCAATATTACCCCTGCAGAATGGCTGCGGGCACCAGTGTAGATCCCGTACTATAACCAATGATGTCAACCACGCCGGGGCTTTGCGTTGTCTTGGATTACTCTTGTCTACTCGGTGTCGTTATGAATGAATGCCGGGCTGAGTAAGCCGCCATGTCAGCCATGTCAACATTAATATACGATTTCGAAATGAGAACATCACTTTCTCAAAATTAAGGATAAAGTAGATTTTTGAAATGGGGTATTACATTCCAACCCAATCTTCATGATTTATTAGATTCAAATCTCATAATATGATGTATAAAAAGTTATTGGATTCTGAAGCAGATAAGTTTGAGTTAAACTTGGTGCAAGAGTTCGCTAGAAATTAGTTCGTCAATCAGTGAAAACGAGACCGACTATCCTGTCATCAATTTTTTTTGACCTGGCCGGCTGTGAGAGTTAGAGTAAAGTGTGGCAAATGAATGCAGTGGCTATGCAAATTAAAACTGTACGATAAATCCAGTTTGGAACTTCTGATTAGTCCTCGTCTGAACAAAACTAGTGGTGCTATAGCATAGTCATCACGCGCTTAACTTCATGCGCAAAACAATCCCAACATCATTCTAGCTCTCACATACAAATCGTACTACCCATGATAGCAGTGGTGATATATTAGGCTAGATTAGTAGATATTTAAATTCGTGCGCATTATCGATTCCACAGCATGAGCTCGTGGTCAAAATCCACTGCATTAAGATTTATGAATGAGAAGCCCTACACCCAATAAAATCTATGCCATTCATGAGACGAATCAGGAAATCTAAAAATTAACATAATCGATAGATATTCACTGATACGCCATAAATCCACCACAGAACGCTTTGCTTTCTCTTAAATTCTCAAGCTAGGCCCATTTTTCAATGAAAGCAAGAGTTTTCGCGACAACTTCCTCAGGACAGCTGATGAAAGGGCAATGAGATGTCTCAAGATCCGCAATATCCCACGAGACTTTGCTCTTCTCGATCCAAATATCCTGTAAAAACAAGGGGTTGCATTGGTCATCTACGGTACGAATGTAGACACGGCGTCCATCGAATGATGGCTCCGGCCAAGCTGGAGCCGGAGCAGGTGTTTCGAAGGCTGCTAAAGCATGAGGAATCATAGCAGCTTCGAGATCCGGTGCTGAAGAAGAATCACAATCAGCGTAGAGGATTTGCATTACCGGCTCAATAACTGCGAGACCTGAAGATGGCTATGGTGAAGTAAAAATTGTCATTAGCACTGAACAACGTTCTTGGTTCGGGTTATTTGAGAATTAGACTCACTTTTCCGACTTTGATAAAAGGGGGGTATGCACCACCGACAGCTTCAAGTAAGCTCTCGCCTTCAGAAACAATGTTACCGACCCAGTATACCAGGCCCAAGACACCACCAACCTCACCGCGAGAACTACGCGCAGCTTTACTCAAGCCAGCAGCAGCAGCGCCTCCAACAACTCCTCCATAAGAATGAGCGATAACAATTACATCTTTGTGTTGCTCCTCGATGAGAGGCAATAGGAAGTTCTTGCGAGCCTCTGAAACATCGTTTGAAGAAGATATCGAGCCCAGATTGGATGGGTTTGGATTGCAAGAAGGAATGCGAGCATAAACAGATGGATACCCGGCCTTCTCAAACAAAGGCAGAACACGATCAAAACAAGAGGGATCGGCAAACGCACCCGCAAAGAATACAAGAGTTGGACGAGGAGTACTCATATTGCGATATCAGATCCAAAGTAATGTGAGGGATGTATGTACGGATCTGAGTCGAAATGTATTGTTGATACAGAGATAAGTCACCGCAAATCAGCCCATATATGTGCAGGTAATTGTGACGCTAAATGCTATGCATCAGCAATACTGGATCTAACCATTTAGATAATTAACGGGTCGAAATGATCCGGCAGTCAGCGCATATTACTCGATAGACTCTAATCAAGGTTACATGGTGCGGGGCTTACGCCTTTCATTCACCCCTGTTCTGTCATGGGGATATACCGAGGCCTGCAAGATCGTACTTATAACCCTAAACGAGTAATACTCGGACGCGTCTTATTTACCTGCTAAACCAGCTCAATCTCAGATCTCTAGAACTTTATTGCATTGTATAGTTTCAGGCCATCACCTTTGTTCGTTGAACTGATAGCTATTTTTTAAGCGGAAATGACGTCGACAGATTTTGTCATTCCTGATGAATCAAGGACATCCGCATGAATATAGCACTATATGCAATATACTGCTTACTCCGAGCTGATGGCCATTTTTTCAGCATATATGCGTGTGAGTCTACCCATGAGGTATGTAACACAAGATTAAATTTCCAAGGATGACTGTGTAAAAGGAGGCGGCATAGGTGTAACGTCCATATCTTACTGTATTATATTACACTCGTTGCTGATTTCCGGAACGTTATCCCATGTATTGCTAATCTGAAGCTTTCTTCGTACCTATCTTCATTATATCTTGTTCTTACTGCAAAATCACGTCTCCTATGGCTGATTCAATTGATCTGTCTGCCAGTCGGCAAGCTAATTTATACGCAGCAGATATCGTCACATTTCTAGCAGCTGTAGTCGCCGTAGGACTTCGCATCTGGTCGCGGCGCATTGCTGGTGCCAGCTTGTGGTGGGATGATCTCTTCATTTGCATAGCCCTGGTATGTCTCCGCATCCAGATAACAAAATGCGATTAATTCTTTTTAGGTTGGCGGTATTGCGATGATGGTTAATTTTTGTTGGTGTAAGTTTGAGTGCTCGACACTCATTCATCCCTATCACTGTTACTCACTCGTCATTAGGGATACCACACGGATTTGGTAAACATATGGCGGCGTTTGGCCCTAAAGCAGAGTATAACTTCTTCTTGGGTTTCTTTATGGCTGAAGTGATATACACTGTCATCATCGTCTTCGTCAAATATTCTATCCTGGCCTTGTACTGGCGAGTCTTTCGAAGCACAAGCATCAAATTGCCCGTAGGAATACTAGCTGCCATTGTCACATCTTGGGGAATTGCAGTTGTAAGCGCTCCATTCTTCTGTCAATTGACCGGAATTGAATCTTACACTATTAGCTTTTTCTTTCCATTTTCACCTGCGTGCCCCCAAAAGGCTTTTGGGATAAGGATATACATGCTTCTTGTAACGTCAATAGCCAGCAATTTTTGATCGGCATTTCAGTTCCTAATATCCTTACTGATGTTGCTCTACTTTTGTTGCCAATCCCTTATGTTCTGCGATTGAACACTGCCTGGTCTCAGAAACGGCTTTTGATGGGCACATTCCTACTTGGAGGATTGTAAGTTCCCAAAAACTCTTGTTAGACATGCCATTGATTCTAACTTCAATCTCACAGCGTATGTATAGCATCAATTATGAGGTTGATTAGTGTTTGGCAGCAGAATTCGGTTTCGGACTTTAGCTGGAACTGGGTGGATCAGGGGATATGGGCCGTGGTGGAGAGTAATTTTGCGATCGTATCAGGTATGCTAGCTCACTTACCTCGATACGTTTCTCTTCAAGATCTAGATCTTTATATCCCCAATCCTTAATGGAATATGCTGACGAAACCAACATAAGCTTGTCTTCCGACCCTGCGCATCGTATGGGTGTGTATATTCAGGCGTAAGAACGGAACATCGCCACCATCCTCAGACAGACCAGCAATATGGACAATTGGATCTGGTCCAAGCAAGCAAAATCGCAAAAGAAAAGGGCAGCTAAATCTCGGTGAATCTATGTCGACAGACTCAACACACCCGTTCACAAGCTTACATGATCTTGAAGAAGGTACTGTCTCGGTGAACAAGGTGCATGTACGCTCAAGCATAGAGGTTCATTCAGAAAGAGATGTTACCAGTTCTCCTTATCGGGAAAACTTCAACATGGTTCCTTTGAGAACTTGATAACGACTGTCGAAGACAAAAGTTGCTTTTCTCGCTTCGAAACTCTAAATGGATTTTATTTCAACTTAACGCGTACACGTGTTTAGAACAAAGCATTCTTCTATCAATGTAACCACAATAGTGGTTTCCATGTATCTGATCATATGCTGCTATTGATGTTCGAGTTAGAGTCGCAGAAGTCTGCACGCCATCTAACAAGTGTAAGAGCTTGCTAAGATCTTTGGCACAAGAATCGTTCTCAAAAGAGCGGTTTGTTTAGAGTACAATTGACTCGAACAATCCTTTACCCGACAAGAAGCAATGGAGATAGCGGGATATTTACGATTATCTAATTACCGATAAGTTAGCCTTATCAAATTTGTGTTTAGCAGTTACTGTGACGTAAGAAGCGAGTCCGTAGCGGGTATAGAGTGGGAACCGATCGAGGAAGTGGGGCGGCTCGCGTCAAGGGATCGAAAGTGCTGTACATGCTCTCCTATATTATCCCATCCATTCAGATGCTTTCTAGAGCACACGAGAGAACATCTAAGACTAGAAGTTCCGAGAAAGTTTTCAAATGTGCGGCGTATAAGGATTCCTTTTTTGAGATGTGTGAATATAGCCACACGTGCTGCGAGACGATAGATATGGAAGAGAGCCTAATGTAAAAACAAATAGAATGGCTACAAAGAAAGTTGTCTTGATCTAACAAGGTCTACGTTGTATACAATGCATAGTGTATGCTCCTAGGTTAACGAGAGACGAAAAGTGAATTACTACCGTAAGCGAAATCAACAACTATAGTTCAACACTTAGCGACGCTCAAACAAAAATATCTCCTAGTCTATCACCAAGCGATTTTGATACATTGTCAAGGGGAAAAGGAGTTAAGTCCCTGACCAAGAGACACGGATGCTCCTATAGAAGGATGAGGGGAATTTTATTGTAGCAGCCTTGAATAATGAAGTAGATTAAAGTTAAGTATTTTCACAAAAAGGCTCACCTAAATTTGATACAATTCTATACAAAGCGCAATAAAAAGTTAGCTTTAACCTACAATATAGCTTGTAAAAAAAGTGATAGCTGATTAAGTCCAACCCTTTAACGGATTCGTCAATTTGACCCTCGTCCATAAGTCAAAATAGAAAGATGCAACAAGTTGAGAGGCGCAAGGTAACGCAAAGCTCTGTTCAAAAACCGACTATATGATTTAATTCAATGTTTTTTATAAATCTTACCCTTCAAAGAGCATTAGCAAAGTAGAAAGAACAAAAGAGAAGCAACATCTAAATCTGGGTAAGCCCCAGCAATTCAACGTTGAGGCAAAGAATACTGCAGGCTCACATCATGAACTTAATCGAGGTCAAAAGGTGGCGTGATAACCATACCAAGCAACAAGATCACAGCTACAGGAAGCCTTATGGGGGTTAATTGCGGCTTATGCTACGATGCACTTTGCAACGAAATGATAAGCCAATTAGGCCAGAACCCGAGAAAGTTTCCGATTCGGGCCGTCCATCGTGGCCGACATCCGGAATGGTTCGGGTAGAGATAGTTCATGGGTCAGAAAGCACGGCATTCTCAAACTAACCTATACCTGGAAAGTGACCCTACAACTCACAAGACTCCGCGCGCAGTGTTCTTCCCCGATGCATACAGCTTAATCTACAAATTCTCCTGCAGAGGTATGTACTGCATCGATACTGTGTTTCGTCAATGTGAGATTTGCGAGTCCTGGGAACTGTAACAGCTCTTTATTCGTGTAGGTAGATGGCTGTTGTACAAGGCAATTTATCTACATGTTGACAAAACTCATCTCTTACTCAATAATCGATACATATGTTCGATAAGGCTTAGCCTTTACGCATTGAGATAACGAGTTTGGAGCGCATAGCCACGGAATTGCAGAACTTCAAATACACGAGCAATAAGATTCGGATCAATATATACAGAGTAGTTATAACTCAAACGCATTTACCTCAAAGCGAGGGTGGGAGTGCATTGCGACCAGATTTATCGTATCTCTGTAGAAATTTGAGATGCATCCCCGGTTAGAAATAAGTAAGGCTATTTAGAAGACCACCTAGAAGGCCAAACATTCTGTATCATCGAAGATAGTTTAAGTTGGGCTAGCTTGAAGCTATTCCACTCAAAGATTGCAGTTGATGAATTATTCAAACATTTCAGTAAGTTATACATACTATCTTTTTCTTCGCAGCCTTGCACCGCTTCCAAGCCACGAGCAGCAACCCGTACAAAATGGTTTGTAAACGGTTCGCATTTTGCCTTTGATTCTCAGCCTGGTTTTGTGGTTGAAAGAAAGCACCTTAAAACTCCAACCTTCGCAAGTTTATCCCATCTTAATCAAAAGGTCTTTACCGAACAAACTGGTTTGCGTAGTTCGCATTTTGCCTTGCTCTCATCCTGGAGTTGGTAGTGATCAATACGTCCTATTTCAGTATGGTCTATCTCAATAACACAGGCACGACAAGCATAAGCCAGTCCAATAAAAAGAGCAACCTTGAGATTCAATATGCTGCGCATGCTTCATCTGCAAAAGTTCATGCATTCACCGTCACTTTTTGATCCTACCGTCGGTAAATGTATGCACCTGCGTAGCAGTGCATACTCATGTGCAAACTGGTGAGCAGCCATATCGAAACAATCCGTATCATCCTTGTTTTATCCATTTGAAATTCCAAGATACAGATCTGAAGTAGGCCATACAGCATTAGACGCTTTGCCTCGGTTTTTTGTATGAGGAACGAGACCTTGAAAGATGAGCGATCAAATAGTTTCCTTAGAAACTTCCTTTAAGATATCACACTTACATATTTAAACACTTCATTCTCCAAGATAGATGCTCAACTTTTTCTTTATATAAGAGATTCTTCTGGCTTAGATCTTCATAGTTAAATTGCCAGTTCCTCTCACAAATCGCGAACGATACGTTTATATACCTTCACTCCGCAAATCAACCATGTCGAACATTAGTAAGAGTTCTTGCATTGCTGTGCAAGGCTCTGTGACCCCCCAGTAAGTTCACAGTTCATCATCTTGTTTCCTGTACTCAATAATACCAAACGGCTATTTTCTTCAGGTCTTAAGATACCATGGTTTTGCTTGAGAGCCGTTTTCTTGTCGATCGTTCGACCTACTAGACTTCGAGAGACTTTTTCTGCAGCGGCCGCATTGCAATAAGTTCTCTTGGATCAAATACCCGGGTACTTGTTCTCTTCGTCCGTCTTTGCAGATTCTGATTTCACCTGCTATGAGGTTATTTCATGACCAATAGCTACGGACATGCATTGCAATACACTCTCTTTCGTCAAGGACTCTTTCATTCCGTCCCTTCAACTTTTTCACTTTCAAAGAATTATTTTTAACGTATCCTTCTTTCATTTAGCACAGATATTACTTTGTACAATCCTTCAAGCGCTACCTCTTCTACCGAAGCTGAGCACCTCTCCGCACATCGTATTCAACGCTACCTTGCCGATAACGATTCTTCCGTGCCATACACCTCGCCTACTCTCCCTTTTCGCGAAAGCTCCGACAGAAGGTCGACTATCGTACACACAATGAGCGGGAAGTTGCAGCAGTTCGATACAATATTCTATAGTAAAGGAGGGGTGTAACCACATCACTTGAAGGCTCAAATTGGGCTCGGCAGCGCTGTATTGTTACAAGGGAAATATTTAGGATGATTTTATAAATTAATGAGAATGGAAGAATTGTGCCCAGTTTGGTGATGTCTGCAATCAAGCTTCTGTGCAAAGTGGCTTTCAAATAACAGCGGAAATGGATTCACAGATAATCATGACTTTCCTTCCAGTCAAGATGCACTTGCAAAGTTCTATGATGGCTACATAGAGAAGGGCCGGTCAAATTTGTGGCCACGAGTAAATGGTTAAAGTAAATGGTGAGTTTTGCCATAGTAAATATACAGCCAGTCCCCAATCGCTTTTGAGCACAAGGAATCCCCTGTGCATATTGATAAGAAATGCATTTTGCCATTTTCTGCATTACTCAAATGATTTAATGTGATCCTTTGACTTGAGATCAAGTACAGTTTTGTGACCAAGGTAAAGTGAATTTATATCTCAGACTGAGAGAAAGACGATCGGACACCCTGGTGATCTATAATTTTGCAACTGCTAACCTTGACAAGGACCTGATGGCAAGTTCTCGTTCAATTCACGACGGAAAGGAGAAGCAGTCAATGGCCACTTGGAAGACAAAAGCTTTGGAATCAGTGCACTGTGTTCATTCCTTTTCAAGTCAAATAGTAACTTTGGTGTCAATCATCCAGACAAATTTCATAAAATCCTACTTGAACTCAAGCATCGAGGCAAGGAGCTGATTGCCGACCGCCGTTCTTCATCATTCGTTGAAGTAAATTGTGTCTCCAAATTGTTTGGCAAGTGGCATGTGAGCTATACGCCAAAACGAGCGAATCACAATCATTCCAATAAGTTGGTTTCTTCTCAATTTGTCGTTCTGCCTTGTAACATGGTCTGTTGGTATGTTGATATGTGTATGTGAGTTGAGAGATGATGCTGTTGGAAGATGAGAGACAGGGAAAATCATCTTCTCACTAGCAACAAAACTGGAATAGTATGATTTTATAATGTGGGGTTCGCCAGATAAGCTCTAGCGTCTTGGAACTGCGTCATTAGATAGATAGATGATCCTGCAGTTTGTGAAGCTCAAGCTGCTTTTCTCCTTGTTCGTCTATGAGATAAATAATTTGGATTTGGATGTTTCTATCAAGACTATTTGGGTAATGAGGATTTTCATAGCAAGCAAGCAATACGATTGATATCTTACTACTTTGAAAGATTTTGCTTTACTATCTTGTTGACAGGGTAGACAGAAAGTTTATCACATCAAGGTTTCTTTCGACCAACAAAATTCAAGTGCCCAATCTTTACTAGGCGTAAATCTTTAGTCCAGCCTTATAGCTCCAGAGACAATCCAGCGAATCCAACCCACCTTCCAGAGCCACACGAACCACAAAGTTTCCAATTCCACCAGACATATCTATCTACTCATCCTAAACACGACAATAAATTCAATAAACGTCATCTTAGAATACGCATATCAACATCAAAATGGCATCCACACCTACATTAATCGGTATGCCCGAACCAGCATCAAATATTGATACTCCAACCGATGTACCGTATGTCACTGTCCACTCCACAACCACATTCTAGCAAACCACTAATCCAATTCCCTCTAGAGGCACTCCCAACTCAACCACCACATCCCTCTCCGCCCTCTCCACAACCGCAATCAAAGACGGCCATCGGGGGTCCGCTCACCCTACCGCAAGTTCCCACCACCAACACACCCTCTCTAGCAACACCCTCGAAGCGCAGCGCGCGGATCGGATTTCCCGTCTCGCAGGACTCGAACGAGTCACCACCGCCACGCCCCAAAATCCCAGCGGTAGCACTTCATCCCCCGGTCCCGCAACCGGTCAAATCCCAGGGTACTTTGATCAAGCCGGAAATCCCGTCTACACAACCCGCATGTCTACCGTGGGCTCTGCATCAGCAACCGGATCTATCACCGGCCGAACAACCACATGGGCATCCAATAGTGCAAAAGGACAAACGGAGGCCGATGATGATGAAATGAGCATGGATAACAATTTTCGGGAACTCGATGATCGGGATGGATTTTCCGCATCTGCTATGGATGAAGAAGGCAACGAGGATGGAATGAGTGACGATACTAGTTTAGTCGGTTTTGGCGAAGGGGCCGGAAGTACTGTTAGTGGACCTATATACAGCAGGAGTAATCTCCTCGCCTGCCCCCTCGCAGTAGGAAAAAGCGGTCTAGCGAAAGAAGTCCCAAGTAGCGATCCCGGAACCCCCGTCAGCGCATCCACATCCACATCCATAACCGCTGAGCAGCAGAGACGCGATGCGAGAATGCTGGACGGGCTCACGGATGATAATACGAGTGGATATGTGGACACGGCTGGGAGGGGTCAGGGCGTCGGCGTTGCAGGGAATCGCAATTCGAGCGGTTCTGCTTTGGGTACGGGAGTAGGTGCTGAAGCTGCAGAAAAGATCCTAAAAGAGAGAATCGATGATAGTCCTTCTGCGGCTAGTAGACCAGCGCTTGGTAGTCCCGATCAAGCCGGTTTGGGCAAATTTTATTTCGAAGAGAAGAAGTAAGATAAGTAAAAAGAAATTGCTATCAAGAATTGCGGAATAGGGCAACGTGCATCGAAGTTCCCCAAAGTCCGGACAGTTCAACATTGGTGGGCGTTGACGTGTTACCTTTTTCCTTCCTGTGTATGGGTATGATTTGGGCTGGCTGGGCTGGGCAGATGGCGGAATGGGGTCAAGGAAGGGGTTTTGGTACTAGGTCGTTAGGCTTCTTATTATGATATGCTTATTACTTCAAGATGAGAGGGTATGTTGTTACGAGAAAAGAATCGTTTTATGAATATATGCATGCATGCATATATGAAAGTTTATACACTATACTCTACCGATGTATATTCAAACGGAAATGTGAATAACAACGAGTAAATTATCAATCTCCCTCAACTCAACTCTGATTCTCCTCCCTCACTCCTTTCCGTACCGAAAAGCAAGAATTACCGCTCGCTATCTTGCTAATTCCACTTCCCTTCCCATCCCATCAAATCACATAACATCGCGCCACATCACATCATAACACATCATATCAAACGATATCAATTCATTATTCAAACACCTTTGAATTCATAAATGTATAAACTTTGATTTTGCTCTCCCACACTCATTCCTACTTTCTAGCAACACCTTGCTTGATGCATTGAAGGAAAGGGATCCATGTACGTAGCTCACTATATTGAATTATAGTAGGTATGTAGGCGTAGGTATGTAGCCATCATCATATGCATCGTATGCACCAAAAATCCTCACTTCTCCTCTTTTGTTGGAGCCTATTCATCATTTGCTTCTTGTATCCATGCATGCGTGCATCCATTCATCCTCTGTTCACAAGCAAAGATCCCCGCTCGTCTCGATTCTCAAATTCTCGACTCCATATTCCTCATCCCTATATTTATCATCTCTAAACTCGACTAATATGCCTCCCTTTCAAATCTCCCCCTCACTTCTTGAAAGTAGCGCTCCGCCCCCCTCTCTCTCCATTCTGCACTCTCCTCATTCCCTTCTCCGCGTTACTACTCTTTTGATATGGATCAAATGGCTTCTTTTCTTTCTTTCCCTTTCCGCCCTTCCCACCTTTAGCCTTCTTATCCCTCTTGGAATTAAGTACCGAGTCCGCTTTACTGTAATCGAAATCTTCCTCCTGTCCTTGTTCCTCATCCGCTTGTTCTGATTCCGATTTCTCTACATCATCATCTTCTTCTTTTTGATGTTCAAGCTCCTCATCTGCTTCACGTTCCCGTGCCGCTGCTTTAAGTTCACGAGCTGCTTCTCTCTTCTGTAGTTTTCTTAATCTTCTCTCCTCCATGCTTGCAGCTTTAGCTTCAAGCCTTTCGGCCTCGGCAGCCGGGGTGTAGTCAAGAGTCATGTCGTAATCACCGGTAGCCTTCTGATCCTCATCAGGATCAGTGATGGTTTCGCTCTTTCTCTTCGAGCCTCGCTTTAGAACAAATGGTTCGTCTTTTACCTTACTAGGTGTGGGTGTTGCGACAGGCGTTTGTGCTTCGGGCATGACCATACGGGATCGATCTGTAAGAGGTGTACTCGTCTCGGCGAAAACTTCTTCTGATAATTGCGGTAAAGGGATTGCGAGTCTCATACTATCTTGATCCGGGGTTGTGGTTGAAGGTTCCCATATACTACTTCCGAATGCACCTCCCCAGAAAGACGATGTCTCTGTTGTGAGTTCGCTTTTATCTACTGGTGTAACGTCAACCTTCGATAGCTTTTGAGATGTGAATTTCGCTCCAGCATTCGATTTTGGAGTAGCAGCCGAATCCGGTGATTTTCTGAGGATATCTATCGACTTTGGACCATCTTTTCCGTTTTCCTTTGCCGCCTTAATGATTTCCAAGAGTTCCCCGGTGCGCGATTTTACGCTATGAGATATTGGGCGAATGATACTAAGTAAGGCTATCATATCCATAGGCATGAACTTGGCTAAATTGACAACAACGGAATTCGACATGACGAAGTTTATGCTGTCGTCATCCTTTCTTGCTATCTGATCTCTCCAGGCGTGTACGGCTTTAAAGACTGAGAATTGCTCACTGCTCAACAGAGCCGGCGTTTTGTAAATTAGTGAAAACCATCCTCCAGGTCCTTTCCCAGATTCCGCATTGTATAGCTGTCGCTCATATCGAAGCAACGAAGTCTCCTTTGACTTTTGTAAGACTATGTCTATTGAAGTTGCTCCAGGCATCTCCGCATCAGCCGCTTCAACATCAGGTGCGTCAAGTAGTTCGTTTCGTAAATTGTCAAAAATGTAAAGAAGGAAATGTGTGTCAGCTCTAGCGTAAAAGAACATCTCTTCGGGGAGTGGCCTAAAGATTGTTAGTGCAAGGAGATGAAATCTCACAATATAAGCTTACCTAATCCGCCAGTCTGCTAGTTGGTATTTCTTGTCGGCGTCGAAATCGATATACTTCTTCAACAAGAAGGCTAAGCTTCCTCCAGCCAATCCTAACCTTCTGCATGCGTAATGTGTATCGAACAAGCCAACCACATATAGGCCAAGGTCACGTTGGAGCCATACGATATCCATATAAGCACCATGAAACACCTAATTCGTTAGCTAATATTAATAAACCTTGAGAAGTATACAACATACCTTGATTATACTTGGATCGGCGAAAACTTCATTGAGTACTTGCAGCTGTTGTCTCCATGGCTTAAGAGTGTCGACGATCCAATCTTTTTCGCGAGTACTAATTTGCATTAGAGATACAAGACCAACATATGAACGAGTATCATGATGCTCCAAGTCGACCGCGATTTCCGTAGCGCCTTTCAGCTCTTCTAACATCTCCAAAACACCCTCGTAGGTGTCAACAAATGTCGCGGATGTGCTTTCAACGGGTAGATATTTTATTGGTTCCGCCTTCTGATACATAGCGCTTGGGTATTGTAATTGTAAGATTTCCGTTTCATAAGGATGTTTATACCTGAATTGTTTGTTAGTAAATCTTATAGTGGAACCCATCTCCTGGAGTCTTTTTTGTTTTTCCCGCTTTGCCTTGGAGCGATGGGCCCTGGCGGACTTGCTTAAGTCTTCCAGCTTCACTCCTTTGTGCGGGGTTTCCAGGAGTAATGCGAGGGGAATAAAATTAAAGTAGTCATACTGTTTTTGGTCGTATTCGTTTGTGAACATTCCAAGGCTATCCTCCAACGACACTTTCGCATGCGGTTTGGTTTTGAGAAGGGGTAGCCACGGCGATGTATCCTCGTTGTCAGGTTTGACCTCGAATGCGAGTTGCGGCTTCACAAGGTTTTGTGTACGGAGCGAATTGTCAAGGGATCGTTTCTGGGATTTCGTTGTCGCAGAAGGCTGGCAGATATTAGTATGCAGTTTGATAGTTTATGCGATTCAACAATTACCTCTTCCGTTTGTTTCCTTTTGATGATTCCCGTATATTCATCGAGGCAAGTATCCGTTTTTTCGAGCAAGGAATCCACAACATCCACAACACCACGCCAATTGTTATCAACGTCGTCGACATCTTCTAGAATTGGTACCTGAATACCTGAGACAGAAGCTGCAGACTTGAGCAACTGATTCGCAAGAGCGAGCAAGCGCGCATTCTGTTCGTCGAGTGCACTTCCCACTTCTGGATTTAATGATCGATGAAAGCCGAGATCTTCTGATGCTATGTAACCTGCCGTTTTTACAGTTGATACAAGAGCCGCTTGAACTTCATCTTGTAAAGACTTAAAATCCTGCGTGCCTTCTGCCATAATTGACAGAATTAATTTGTTGTTCCGTGAAAAAAAGATGGAATTGGAATTCTCCGATTTAATTTGGTCAAAAAATGTTCAAAAGTTCAACTTTCTTACCCTGGTCATTATTATTCTTTTAACGGTGGGTGGTACTACCTGCACTAGCGTATGTTTTAAACCTTGTTACAGCTTGGGTCCCTCCGCATTTTCATCAGTTTCCATTTCAGCCGGAAATTCTATAATATCTCACGGCCAAGCACCACACACACACCACTTCACATGACAAAGGATCTCTCACATCTTACCACCAAAGTTTGATAATAGTCAAAGACAAAATCCAAAAATCCAACTTACATTAATACATTAATACAAATTTACACCAGAATCTTCAGAATCTTCTCATAATGTCGGCTTCACTTGCACCCGAATGCAACGAAGTCAAGGAGTACGTAATGTCTGTCTATTATATTCTATTTTCCCTTCTTGGCCAGTTTTTAATGTGCTGAACATTTTCAAAGACGTTATGATGCGTGCTTCTTGAAATGGTATAGCGAAAGTAGGTAAGGTTGGAATCTGAAATACAGATATAAACTAAACATCATCATTAGAATACCTTCGAGACAAAGGTACAACCGATGAGTGTGAAACTTTATTTAAAGATTACCGGAAATGCTTAACAGTAAGTTTGGAAGATCTTTCAGTAGTTCTGAACGATTCTCACTCTAACTAATATAGGGTGCTTTGAAAGAACGAGGTATTGATAAAATGCTTGAAGAAGCACGAGAGGATCATAAGGAACATGATGCCGTAAATCTGCGACGGCCTTGTGAGTTAGTTGTATTGTTCTTGGGTGTAATAGCTGACTTTTGAGTAGAGTAAAATACATGCATGATATCAGACTGTACAAATAACACTACATACATATGCATGGGAAAGGCGTTAGGGAAGAAGTTGCATGTTAAGATACTACTATTGTTAGGGAATTCAACTATCTCAACTATGTATGATAGCCACAGGACGGTTTATATATATATATTGTGTTCATAAGTGACACCGTAACATACCATCGAGGAATTTGATAACGTCCAATATTTAATTGGAGACTACATTCGAGGGATACGATGCCAAGTTTTCTATGTCTATGAGAAAAAGGTATCCGGGTACTCATGGGATCAATATTGCATAGTATAGCATCATTATAGTAGGTATGTATATTATACCAAGATACATACATAACTCAAATATCATCATCTTCGTCGTCGTCGTCGTCGTCCTCGTCTTCATCTCAATCATCATCTCCATCTCCCTCTCCATTGTCTATCAAAAGTTCACCAAGCTCCCAAAACTCATGTTAACACGTGACTATCATTATTAGCCTATAAAGCTTGATCTCATCTACTAGTACTGTACCCTTGCAAAAGAACAAATTGTTCTCAGCCTTTTCTCTCTCTCTGTCCATTTCTCCAGATAAGTTTAAAATTCCTGTCCTGAGATTGGTTTCTTTATACAGAGTAGAAAGGGAGTTCCAGAAAAAAGAATCCCACCCAAATTCTGGACCCTGACTTTTAAATAAATATGTGTGTGGGATTCGAGAACCTCATACTTGTGAAATACACCTACGATACGATATAACCTACTGGTATACATCCTCATCTTTCCATCCTACCTATATCATCCATTCTCTTTTATCCCTCCCACCCTCTCTCTACCCTCACCCCTTCCACCAACAACTTCTCCGCACGAAGTACCGCAGCCAGTAAATCTGTCTCAAATTCCCTACAGCAAAATATTACAGTGATGCGCCATCAATAGAAAACAATTCATGCACCCTTTCTCTATTCTCACACTTGCGATTTTCGTAGCCGGCTACATCACTGCGAGGTGGGATCTGGTTACTAGACTTTATGAACTTGCAATATTCGCATGGGATCACGGAGTAGTGGTTAGCTTTGATTTCCCCTGAATCAACTCGATGCATGTAACTAATATTACTTTGGTGCATAGACAAGAACTTTGAAAGGATTCGCGATTCTTTCCCTTTTCTTCTTTCTGTTTATTATACCAGTGGAACGGCTCGCGTCGAGGGAAACGGCACTAGTAAATAAGCAATACATCTACGACCCTAAGCCCAGCTAATAAATCAATAGCATCCGCGATCTGGCAGCGTCGGCATATCTGCACGAGAGCAATTGCGACGTCGGGGTTCTTTTTGAAAGAAGAGAGTTTGTGATAAGTGAGCATTTGCCATGCCCGATCATGATGGATTAATGAGGATTTTCTGGCCGAGGGATATACCAAGGAGCGACTCACCTGGTGTAATAGTTGGTTGGAGGAACTCCGGCCTTGATATCTTTGTGGTTGCGATATTGGAGGACGTTGATGTGAGCAGCGATAAGGCTACATAAACTTGGGACCAGCTGACGCAATTGCAGGCGCGCAATGTAGAGAATGCATTGAAAGTCGGAACTCTGTTCCGAAATGCTAGCCATCCTATCGAACGAATATATGAGTTATGTGGACAGTCTTCACTGCAGGTGTTGGGCCTGACAAATTCACCAAAAGCAGATGTCGATACTCTTCAAATCCGCGCAATTACAGGGTCGGCATACAAATTACCTCAAATATCTTGTGCTCGAGCATCAACGAATCAAATAGTCGTTTTCGATCGACCTCAACCTGATAGGATGCAATATATATCTCTAAAGCCAATATCTCTAGCACTAGATGACAAGGCCAAAATGACATTTCATGCACCAGGCAGTGTTGATGCGGAGGAAGAACGAGAAGAATTAAGACAGAGGCAGAGGACTCAGGAACTGGTCGAAAAGTTGAAGTACCATTCAGTCGTTAAACATCCGCCATCACAAAAAGAACTTGCCTTGCCAAGGATAGTCAATCAAATCAATTGTGCTTGGGAGGTCCATCAATTATTACAGAAAAACATTTCGCTAGTTGGAGCTCGGTCGAGGAGAAGTTTAAGCGTATCCGAAAGGGTTGTGGAGTCGGCAACCACGATGCGTGATTTTATTCTTTTGACAATATGGCGGCTCATTACTCTCTACATATATCCTATCATCAGACGTGGATTTGTCATTGGTCTCGTATGCCATAGATTTGCTGCTGAAGCTTTACTATTGATTCTAGAGTGGAGAGCTAAGCCAGATTATGCAGCCTTGAAAGATATCTCCGCAACTGCACAGCAAGTGGAGATACGCTTGCAACAATTCTGTTATTGGCCTATGCAATATGTCACACTTCGAAGAAGAAAAAGAGACTGGGGTAGTGTGACGACAAGTCATCCGGACTACATTAGGTTTTATAATAGCCTTTGGCTAGTTGCTAATGATGTGATCATTGGAATTGCATTGGGGTCCTACATTATTGACAATTCCGCTTGGGTAGCAGAAACTATCAGTGATATCCTAAGCACTTATTCTATAGCTGCTCTACAAAGGACGATAAATTGGCTAATGGATTGGCCAGCTGGCTTGAAACTTAACACTGAACTGGCTGCTTTTCTCGGTGATTTGTTCTTATGGGTAATCGAGCATTGGTCAAGTATGATTATCGTCCCCTTCAACAAAATATGTATTGACTAACTTTCGCAGGCTGTATTGAAGCTTTGCATCCAGTATTGCCTCGTGTTATATGGGTCGTTGGTTTTTCTAGTTTTGCTGGAGCCAGCATGCCAATCGCTCTTTTCTCTGATCTACTCACAATTCTGACACTTCACATATACTCTTTTTATATGGCTTCTGCACGTATATTCAATTGGCAGTATACGATCCTCCTCTCTTTATTTCAACTGTTTCGGGGCAAGAAGCATAACGTTCTTCGGAAACGTATCGATTCTTGCGATTATGATCTCGATCAACTATTGCTCGGCACGATTTTATTCACACTACTCTTCTTTCTCTTGCCCACAGTAGTTGTATTCTACTTGGCATTTGCATGTGCACGCATGGCAATCATCTCATTAAAAGCCATTTTGGATGCTTTACTTGCATGCTTGAATCATTTTCCACTTTTCGCATTGATGTTACGACTCAAAGATTCGCAACGATTGCCAGGTTTGTTCTCACATAATTTTTCTCGAATGCATCATACTAACATAACAAAGGTGGCATACGATTTGAACTCCGCGATACCCAACAACTAGCAAGTCAGATACCTAATACTCCATCTCCTCCACCAACATCCTATATATATCTCAAGGTATGATAGCTCTCTTCCTACTCATCTGGTTTCACGTTATTTACATGAATTTTTAGTCGGTCCCCCTCACTTTCCGCGCCATGTTCCACCAATATTTCCAACTTGGTCATCGTATCCGCAAACATTACGCTTCGCCTCGAGTCCTTCTCTGTCTCGCAACCGGCAAGTTCGTTCCGCCTATACATCGCAAAAATCTTTATTCTCTTCAATACAGCATGTTACCAGCTCGTCGGGCGGGTATTATGGACATGTGGTATGCATTGACGACTAACTCTGATGAAGGAAAGGAGAAGGATAAAAGAAGGGGTAGTGCCGGGTGGTTGAATGGTGGTATGGCCAGCTTGGCGATGGGGAATGGAAACATGAGGAGAGGGAATGGGTATATGGCTAGAAGGGGTGGACATTAGATATCATGTGAGATGGATGCGGGTGATAGATTTATGGTGACTTTTGTATATACGATTGGTTTTATAAGCCATATGAGATGAGATGAATAAAAAGTAGAGGTGGAGGTTGACAGGTTTTGTATGTACTGTATCTAGATACGGATTACTTATGATAATATTTCCAAAACCATGTCTGTAGATTGATTGTTCGACACACGAGATAAGCAATTGACCACGTATGTGTGTGATGCAATAATTATTTTCTTTCTTTTTTTTTTTCGATTCATCGCATTCATCAATCATCGACTCCCACATTACCAAATCCGGTTCTCTTCTCTTCTGTTCTGTGCTGTCCTGTCCTGTTCTGACAACCGATCTGCTTCTCCGCCAAGTTCATCCGCAAGCTATAATACAAAACTATCTTCCTCTCCTTCCCCATCCCTCTCCATCAACTACCACCGAACTCTACAACTTTCCCTGAACCTCACTCGCCTTTCCCTTCGCAGCCCCCTTCAACTCCGCCGCCTTTCCCTTCGCTTGTCCAGTCAACTCAGATGCTTTACCCGAGATTTCCGAGACGGTGCCCGATGCGGTGCCAGAGGCATTGGAAGCGGCGCCCGAGGCTTCAGATGCGGCTTCCGAGGCCTTGCTTTTGGCTTCGGCGGCGGAAATTCCAGCGGCGGATTTTACTTTTTGGGTTGCGGTTTCTGTTGGGGGTGGGGGAGGGGGAGGGTTAGTTGGGTTTGGTTGAGATAGAGGGGGGGGGAGGGAAAAAGGGGAAAGGAGAAGGGAAGACATACGACCAACTTCGATTCCATCAACAATCTTATCCGCAACGGCTCGATCGACTTTATGAACTGTTTCCTTGACGGTCTTGGTGACGGATTCGTGGGTGATGAAGGTAGAGGAGAAGGGACGCGTGGCTGGGATTCGGAGTTGGGGGGTGAAGAGGCGGGATTGGCGGGTGAGAGTGCGGGTTATGGATTGCATTTTGGGAAGGGGGTTGTGTTTGATTGTTGTTTGAGATGTGTGTATGTGTATGTGATTTGTTGTGTATTTGTAAAGAAGTGAAATGTTCACCGTTTCGTAAGATTGATTGATCAAGCAATAACAGAAACCAAGATACCAGTACAAGGTAAATAAATATACCTCCTTCCCTTCCTCCTCCTTCCCTCCACAAACTAACTAACAGCAAGCAAGCAAGTAAGCTCGCAGAGGTATGTGCAACTCTCTCCGTCACAATGACGTCATTTTCGTTCCACCGCATCGCGCGATTGTTGAGTTGCTGAGTACGTTTTTACCCCTCTTCTTTTTCTTTTGCATTGATGCATATGTGCTATTACCTCATTGTTTTTTTTTTGTTCTTTTGTTCTGGCTTTCTTTCTTTCTTTCTTTCTTTCTTTCTTCCTTTCTTCCTGGCTCCTGCTGCTGTACATAAGGGATGAGATGAGATGAGAGATGAGAATTATCTTGAGATGGTTTCAAGTAAGTTAAGTAAAGTTTGTATTACATTATATTAATATAGGATACCTATACCTCGTACAAAGCTGGGAGAAATATCGTTTTATATACTCACTCGTATACTCTACATACATACACACACACACAAAATCACCATAGCACAAAATAAGCAACAGCTACCTACCCATCAACCCATCAACCCATCCAGTAAAAGTAAAAAAACTCGAATCATATATACAGTAAGTGCTATCTACTTGTATATACAGAGTAAATAAACACAAATACTATACAAATGATCCCATAATCAAATCAACCGATTGATCGATCGATCAATTTCCCAAGTAAAGTAAGTACGTACGTACTACGTACTGACTAGGAAAACTCCTATCCCAGTTTTCTATTATTATTATTCCGCCATGAAGCTGCACGCGGGCCGCTCCATATTATGTTAGAACTTACAATAGATGGCGATGGAGGAAAGGTATTTGTTATATGTAGTTGAGGAGAGTAGAGTAGCTATTTATATGGTTGGTATACAGATAGATATAATAGTATGTAGTAATTAGTATACAAGTGAGAAAATGCTATTACTTGGCAAGATTAACAGTTTCGATCATTTGTATATATATTCGCTTGCATCTAACGTTTCATATAATAAAGAGTTCTTATAGTGCACATGGTCATAGCGCCCTCAAGAATATTATTCTGAAAAATCATATGAAAATCTTCAATCTTATTTCAATATTAGTACACTATACTCCAGAATGTTTAAAATGATATTTTAAAGCAGAATAATGAATTTTATTGTTTGATGTAATTGATAATATAGTTTTTATTATTCTAGGCCTTCGATAGGATGAACTGCGATGTAGATTCCAAGGTGCCCTGGAAAATAATGAGAGGAGCTGTAGCAATGCGAAATTGTTTTTCCGGTACCGAGGGGCCGAAGACAAAGCTCGTATACTATATGCAAGTGAGTAATAAGTAATAAGGAAGTAAGCCACTAATAAAACGATTCAATTCACACGAAAAAACTAAATATACAAATTTTCATTCATAGCGAGTATTGATTTCCTATTCCTCCAACAATATAATTAATATATACAGTCAACCCCCATCCCGTGTATAATATCCCTCTCCCACACTACATATACTCACTCACTCACTCACTCCTTTCCCCTCCCCTTCCTTCCCTTCCCTTCCCTTCCCTTCCCTTCATCCAAAAAAAAAAAGGAACTCCCCCCTCCCGCCCAAAAAAGCAATTCAAAGAAAAAATAAGTTGAACAGAGGGGGATTCGAACCCCCGCGGGCTAAGCCCATGAGAATGCTAATTGATTGAATCAACTAAGCTTAGAGCTTGAGTCACACGCCATAACCACTCGGCCATCTGTCCTGAGAAATTATTATACATATCTCGTTGTGAATCGCTCTATTATTTCAATGTATATTCTAAATTTACAAAATAGTGGAGGAGAAAGATTTTCCTGGCTAGATGGTGGGGAGGAGAGTTGTGTGATTGGTTGGGTGCGTGGGTGATATAGTGGGTGGTGCATGAATAAATAGATAGATTGGTAACCTTACATGACTACTAGGAAGGTTCCAAAGATAAAATTAGAAATCCGAAGTCTTTATTTGACTTAGACTTTCAGGGCTGTTTTGTTTTATTTAAATTGATTCAAATATACAAACTCTATTGCGTAAATACTAATAGCGAATAAATGGATACAACCCGATATTGAAATCCAGATGGTAAGATATTATACTCCCCCTAATGCAATATGCTGGTGATATACCCCAAGAATGTATATGTACACATATATGAACTCCTTAAACGCCAAACTTATGCCCTATCAACATACAACCATCTTTCCCTCTCAGTCCCCCACTCGCTTTCCTCATCTCAACCTATAATCATAAATCCTACACCTGCAATAACTCCACACACAATAAGCGCCGTTAAGATTCCCGCTCCGGCTTTATCTCCACTGGAAACTGGTGCTTCGACTGTTCCATCACTAGCGGTACTAGTTCCAGTTCCACCTGCTGAATTTCCTACACTGGTTCCACCACTGTTGTTTGTAACGAGATCGGGAGCTGTTCCAATAAGTGTTGCTTGAATGACACTCAGAGCGCTCATTTGTTCTCCCACTCCGTACTTTCCATCGTAAGTGCTTCCTGCGGTCCAATGTTCCCCACATGCTCTTCCGCTGGTCCCTCCGTCGCATTGTGCTGCTGCGCCTTGGGCAGATGCATTGATGTACGTCATTATTGTTGATTCGGTGAACGGAGCAAGTTTCGTTGTTGCTGCCATCCAACGAGAGAGGTATGCTTTAAAGGATTGTTCGTCGGTGTCGCAACCGACAGTGGTAGTTTCGCATGCTACTTCTAGCATGACATCGTCCTTGAAGAAAATGCTACTAGCATTCAAGATCCCTGCTGTTCGAGTTTCCCAAATTGATGATCCGTTGGTCTATGAAACGTATATTAGTGAGGTGGTACAGCGTGTGGGGAGATAGTGAAAAGAAAAGAGGAACAAACGTAATTGTACATCATGGCGGATCCAAAAAGGTAGATACCAGTGTTGTATGTCCATTGCACATGATCGACACTGCTGCAATTCGCAGTATCAGACGTACCATCATATACTTGATAAGCATCACCAATTAATCCAACAGATTGTTCCCAAGTAAAGATCTTTTCGGCCCAATCGGCATATGATGAATTCCCAGTATATCTTGCCAACCTAGCTCCTAAGTTGAAGAAACAACCATTCGCAATGCTATTCTTGTAGTCGTATCCGGAATTGAACGTAAAGATTTGCCATCTCAAACCACCTCCACAAGTTGAGTCATCCCATCTAGATGCCATGTCGTTGAAAACTGCTTGCGCCATAGCTAACCAACCAGGTATCCCACTATCTGGATTGTCGAAATTAGTCTCTGCTGCTGTCATAGCAGCCATTCCCCAAAATCCCTGATCATCATTTCCTTCTGTTTTGGTCTGGTTTGTTGGCATGAAATCGTAATCGTCGCCAGCTTGATGGAGGAGTGCTTGTTTTACTTCGGCGTTATAGGTATCATCCCCAGTATAATACCAATAGTCGACCATTATACCGAACATAGCTCCTGCCTCCCACCAATAATAAGGGTCAGGTAAGTTACCAGCGACATCTCCGGTATTATTTCCTGTATAATATTTCATCATATCATAAGCGACATCGGATGCGGCAGTTTTGATACTTGCTAATCATAGTTATTCGATTAGCATATTGGTCTTTACTCCATAGCAGGCAACGTAGAGAGATAACATACCATCAGAGCTCAAATCAAGAGTAATTGCACTAACCAAACTACTGCATGTTGAACATATGCCAGCAGTATATGCCAAGGCTTTTCCTCCACTGACCCTCATCTTGCTCCTCTTCCGTAATCCAAACTAGAGTATAAATACTGTATATAAGACTCCTTCACCAATCACAATACCAAAAAGGGGTTCCGATCAATTCCGGATTTGCAAACGATTCGACCAAAACGAGAGTATAAGATAAAGTATGCCGAATCGTTGAAGTGCAAGAAGAAAAGCGTACTATCTTACCATCAAGTCGAAAAGAAACGAAGACTATTCTCCAAAATTTCAAAGCGAGGAGAGACATACTTCGTTCTACACTTACCACCAGCTCCATAATAACAAAACTCTTGGTCCACTGTTCTGTTTTTGACATACGGCCCACGGCAAGCCTTCTTTGCTTTCTACCTTTCAATAGACCTTGCGCGTCAATCACATCCCGGTGGATTTTGGAACACTATTTTCAGAATCTTGTAGATCCCCAGCGTTTCCCCTGGGAAAGCAACTGAAGACTAACAGATATTTGGAAGTGTATGGGATGAAAGAGCAATGCCTGGTTCATAACTAAATGAATAATGAACACGAATTGGCTTACGTAGTGGGTTCTTCATCCTTGTTTGCTTCGCGTTTAATTGACTTCCTGGTGGCCCTCATCTCCTAGAGACACTCAAAGTTCTTGACATCTCACCGTCGTGAGTCCAGTATGAACTCTCTCAAATGTGACACTTTTGATCTTGATATCAAACTGTAAAAAAGCAACATCAAACGATGATAGAAGCCAAGCCTCAATTGTCTTGGATTGCGATGCTTAGTAATATGGTCCAAGTCTTTGGAGCATCCTCCGTTTTCTTGTTGAAGCTTGAAAAAAAAGCTTGTCTCCACAAGTACCGACAAGGAGCCGTTAGCGGCAGAGAGTGGCGGCAAGGATGGCTGGATCCGAAATTGACTGACTAATCACGTGAATATAAATGAAAAGGGGCTCAAGTGGTCCAGAACATTAAACATATAATTGTTGGTGAAAGAACTTCTGAAGTTCCCATACTGGGTCATGTTCGATTGTGTTTTACATACACACATAGAGTACTTCAACATCGGAAAAAGTATCCTTCACCTCAGACTTCGCTATGCACGCCACCGATAACATTCGATCTTTGACATCACCTTGATGACTTTAGATTGGGTGATTTTCCCAATGACCCACAGCAACTTTGTCATGATTTCCATGCAAATGCTCATGTGACCTGACTTTGCCTTCCATTGGAATCAATTATCATTTGACAACCAAAGTACTGTGCGAGGATACTTCGTACCTTTTGCGTCTATCGACATTTGTCAGATTCTTTGGTGAAATACGTGGTTACTTCACATACGGCGATAACATCGCGAATAGTCAGGTGCCCACGACAAGATGTAGGAAGAATCGTAATACGATATTGCCAATGCTTGGTAGGAGGAGTATGCGAATAGCATACAAGAATGTGCTTTTTCCTCAATGCACAGAGCAAAGTTGCTCTTTTGGCAACTTATCCTGTTGATTGAATCACCTGATAAGCACTTTCTGTATCCGCGGATGTTTGGTGTTGTACACTTGCAGTTATCATTCTGGTTATGGAAGCTACGATGGCGCAATCGTCTAAAGCCAAGGAAAATTACCTTGCTGGTTAAATGGACAAATTGTAAACAAAGTCCATTATATTCTGATTCACAATCACATTATTTTTTGGACATTCACGCTCAACAACCTTGATGGGTTCAATATCATCAAGGTACTTATTATATCTTTACAAAGTGTATAGATTTATCTTCACTGCTCCCACTGTACTCCTCTTGGGTTATGATCTTTCAAACAGACAATAGATTCCAGTAACAACTCAACTTTTCTCTGTATCTTTCAAAACAGTAATCATGAAGATTGTTGGCCCGCAAACAAAAGGAGAAATAGATGTTGGGGAACAGCGTCTCAAAAATCCCGTTGATCTTCAAACGGCTGCCAAACTAGACATGGTTTCCAAGTGGCCAAATCAATGGTTTGATATTATATTGAGGAAATGCCACAATCATAAGGATTATAATGGTATAATAGAGCTTTTCCATGAATTGGATCTATGGGAGCTTAGATCATTCTTGTTGAATGGCCTGACTTGCAGAAACCTCTCGGAATATCGTAATATACGGTATCTACAAACCGAGTCGAGTCCGAAGACACAGGTTGCCGACCACACTTTTCCTTGCTTCAAGAAACTACCAGCCGAAATTCGACTGGATATATGGGAATACGCATTCGCAGAAGATCTCCTTCCAAAAGTTCATCATCTTAATAACTCAGACCGCAATACTGGAAAGATCACCGACTCAATCACATCACATCTCTCGTTCTCGAATATCGTACAAGTCTGCAAAGAATCTCGAGAATGGTATCTTTCGCGTACACAGAACACTTGGGCATTCGGGACATACATCAATTTTCACAGCGACATTATATACCTGACCCAACAAATCGAAGCATCTAAAATCCTTTACGAAACTCTGCTCTCCAGTCCTCACTTGATGGAAATCCAAAATGTGGCATTACGTCGAACATTTCTCACCGATCATCCCCGGAATGCTTTTACTCAGGTCGAAGCATCCGAACGTATTCGAGAAAAGCTTCCCTCTTTGGAAAACATCTACGTCGTCATCAATGAGATCCGAGACTCAACAAATATTGACGGTGATAATGACATCAAGTTTCAACATCTCTCAGCGAGACAGAAGAGGAAGTGGGTAGACATCGGATATGCCAGGACATGGTTAAAATGGGTGAATAAGGTTATGGTAGATAGGGGTTACCATAGTGTAAATCACCATTTTGTGATGGTTGGTACTCAATGCACGGATGCATTGTCCTCTAGTCATGGAGAAGTGACCTTTGAGAGAAGGATTCGTGATGGAAGTCTCGAGCTCTTCTGATTAGTGCCAAGGGATATTCGTCACTTGTCTTTTGAATGCATGAGTACGTTTACGTTACTTTGGTCGGAGTTTAGACTGGAATGATTGCGGGGGTTGGGTTGGGCTTACGGGTTTTTGTTTTATGGTCTGGCTGCTTGCGTATGGACATATGAGGTGTATTGCTGGATATTCCGTGGAATTAGGGAATTGGATGTAAATTATGAGATATGACAGATGACAGTGAAGATGGGTCTGGAAATGGATGGTTGGGCAAGTAAATCGGATAAGCATAATTTGGTGCAGTGTGTTTGTTTATGACTGGCGCATGGGGCATATTTCATCGAAGGACGTTATCTTGAATGATGCACAAGGTTTTAACATGAGCAGTCTATCACATTCATGAATGAGTTTAATCATCCTTTTTGGAATACCATTCATGCTTTCGTCGCTTTTCTAAAGAACCCCTTTCTCGGTGATATATGAGTCAACCCATCAATTCCCTTCTTCATACAAAAAAATTGGATGAGTATTCTCTCTATTTATAGCTGTGTTACGAAAAAAAAACAGTGTTCTATTATGGGCAAGAAGAAACGTGTCTTATTTTGTCTGGTGACACGAACAATGATTGTGCAAGAGCGATAGAAAGCTTCTTCTGTCGTTTTGTTGCTTCGAGATATATATCAATTTATCTTGCAGTATATACATACATAAATACATGTGAGTCTTCTGCACATTCTTTGTGATTTGCCAGGTATATATATAGATATTCTAATATAAACATATCCACACTTATTAAATATTATTGGGTGCAGAGCAATTACAGATGTGATGATGGTATGGGATTTAGCGACTGGAAATCAAGAGTAACAGAGTAACAGGGTAGATAGAGTAGACACATAGCTCACTCTGGGGAGCGCCATATAATATATAAAAGAGTACTTCAAATCGTTGAATGGAGGAAGCTTAGTAGGAAGTGAAATGTGAATATGAATGAATCCATGCATTTGTCCTGCAAATTGACTGAGTGGGAAGATTATCACCAAACGATAGATATATAGATAGATAGATGCATGGGATTGAAGAATTACCGAAATATGAAAATAGTATATATATAACTTTACAACTCTTCGTTCGTGTCTGTCAAATCAGATCTCCCCTGTGCCCACAAGCCACATTTCGATGAGAAATGTGGGGTAACTTCGGCAGCCTCAAATCAATTAATTCTCCGATGTTACACCATCGCAGAAATAAACAACATAAGATCTCCAAAACGGAAAAGGCGAACCACTTCAATTCTAGAACAGAAAGAGCCAAAAAAAATTCCAAAACGTACGTTGGTTGAGGTTGGCCTCAACTCGCAGAATGCGGCTTCTGTGGATCGAACACAGTGCCTCCAGATTAATGAACTGAAGTGGACTTCAGTCTGGCGCTCTCCCAAGTGAGCTAAAGCCGCTTGAGTGTTTGTGTTTATTTGCTGAAGGCACGTGATTATTTTGGGATATATTCCAAAAGAATTGTGGCACGGGATCGTTGGAGATTCAGTCCGTCCATATTTCCTTCTTTTGTCCACAATCTATACAGTACATATTCTGCAGACGCCATAGGCAATACAACATCATATAATCTCCACAGGAATCACATGCTTTAACTTAGACATGGGCAAACCAAATTGCCCTCAAACTTGAAGGGATAATTTTCTGACACGTCGTTCGATACTGTAGGAAGTTTTGTTAACCGCCATTGCCGGTATTTTATTATGTAGTTGCTGCGCTACAATCAACATGCGACGAGAAAGCGATATACAAAAATGTATCATTGTGTAATAAGTTCAAATCCTATCGTGGTTCGTCTTTTTCATAACATCGTCTCTCTTATATGGAATGGAATGCTCAACTCGAGGCATAGATGGTTTGTAACTTTTTCGGTGTTTGCAAAGTGATGATCTTATGGCTGACAATGTTTGAAGACTTGGAGAGAAACGCTTCAAGTAGGACTTATCACTTCATCAGCTAACTGTTGCACCAACCTGAGGTGAACAGGATGTCGAAGCTCGACAAAATGGCTACTGCACACCACTAATGAATTTTGTGCCTACAGAATTGTTGATCACTGAATCACGGATCCAGACCCCTCTTCCTAATCTCGACCTTCAATTACTTTATCGCCGATTGCCACTACTTTCAAAATTCGACGATATTATGCAGTTTGATAAGATACTCACCAAACTATGTCAAGTGCGCACATCTGACTGGTACTACGAAGTACGGAAATAAAATTAGATTGATAGCATCTATCAATGTAAACCTATGTGTGCCTGTCTGCACCATCAACCTCTAATCGGTTAACTGCATGTCTCTCACCTCTTCAAGCATCTGTCGCATGGTTATTTGGCTAGCTCTGCCTGCAAGAGAAAAGCCATATACCGTTACCCAAATCCCTTGGATGATTACAGCCATCTGTATTCTGATGGTGTGCACTGATGCTAATGATGGCCTATTGAACATCATTTAAAGTCGGTTTCATAAATCAGAAAGCTCTGATAAATTTTGTCGAATTTCAACCAAAATTACTGGCAGATTGGTTTGATTGAGCATCTTGGGAATCGAGTGACTCCCACTTTCTGTCAGACGTTGCGTCTCAATAGATGAAATTGTATAAGAGATCCACGATTCCGGGTATTGGCGAAGCAAGCGTGTCTATACCTCATATGGATTGCATTGAATATCATCTCGGCCATTCACGGAAGCTGTTTAGTTCAACGAAAAAACATCCTTCTTTGAAAATGCAGGTGCTTTATTTCGTATGTAATGGTTCAGGATCTTCCGAGGCGTAGAGTGTTAATGTTATACAACCCTTATTTGTCTTGTTTGCCATCAGACCAAGGTATTGAGTTCGTAGAGATGAAACAATTTTTTTGTTATCACATATATCTGGAGAAGAGGCCTTGATTGCGAGAAAACTTTCAATTTATACGATATATCTGTTCTATGAGCTGCGGGATAGCCAATATTCGAGCTGTGGTCCAATTATGATAAGCCTTCGATTGCTGAAACCTTTAAAGCGAAGCTCAGATCTGGTCTGCTAGTCTAAATCTTGAATGCCTTGAAAGTTGATGATGTGTGAGTTTAGTCCTACCTTGTACTTCGGCTTTCCCTACTTCCGCGAAGTGTATTTTCAAAATTGAATGTGTTGGCTGGTCTTCCCAAGTACGCTCGAGCCTCGACGAAAGCCCCACCGGAGGGGAAAGGAGGAGGGAGCAGGGGAACAGGGTGGCTTGAGCTAGCGTTTCATGTTGGATTGCATCAATATTCATCCAACACGTAGAAGCAGACATGCAAGGATCATCGTATGCTGAATCGAGTGCCACAACGACTGAATTGGTCATGCGAAAAGCACGCTTTCATCTCGTTCACTTCGCTCCTCGTCTTCAACCCAATCTTCAACTCAATCTTCAACCTACGTGTCCTCTCTCTATGCGCAGAAAGCATACGCCGTTACCTGGAGAATAATGTGCATCCGGCCTTGTGCGTTGGCACGTGCGATCACCCACGTACAGTCCGTACTCAGCTAGTCACCATCGCCGCGGCAGAAATTCAATCGGCACAAAGATGAGCGAATTTGATGAAAACTTCAGGGTGGTGGATGATGGTGCTTCTCGATGCATAAGGCAAAGAGGTCCTCAATGTTGATCTTATCATTGCTTTTAAGATGGCCACAGCGCTCATATCGTCTGCTGTATTGGCAAGGAAGACTCGTCGAGGATAGCGTGTAACCCTGTTGTGGCAGAATCCGTACCTTACAACATAATCATTTCATTTGCACCAGAATTCTACAATACTCTCATAATGAGAGTCTCATTATATATTAGGAAATTAGTTTTTGAAGTATTAACAGCATTAAACTTGAGTGTGTATCTTACAAGACTTTCTTAATCCTTTAGGACTTAGTTATTTTCTTTATTTTCTTACTCTATTGAAGTTTTTTAGAGCTTTTATAATTTGATTTAATAATCAATAAATTTAAAGTATATATATCAAATTATAGTTATATTCCTATCTATACGCGTGATTATATAATACAATAATAAAGTTTCCAATTCAAAAATGAATCGACTTATCTTCTATAAACCTGAAACTTGAAAGTAACCTATCCCCCTTAAACCTTTTCGGTTGATTCCTTATCACATGTATATGTTACGGAGGTTCCCGCACCGCAACATGGATTATAAAGATAAACGGTAGCAT
>JBBMOJ010000360.1:0-42603 GCA_038090695.1 Sclerotinia spermophila | reverse complement strand
CTCGAGAGATCTCTAGACACTTCCACGTGACCCTAGAGGCAGCTCCCGTAACAGGATCTTAGCTATAACCTCTTTCTCTTTTTAATAAAAATACTCTTACTAGTAATCCAATGATTTATAAATCGATATAATTTCAGGACCAGGAATATAATAATCTTTCTTATTATAAATATACTCAATACAATACTTCGATTCGGAGGTATCAATTAAACAACAACAATCAGAAATAATATACAATAAATAAGGATCTTATTCAATACTAGAATGTTCAACTTAATAGACTAGGGAAATAGCGGAGTATATAGAATTTGATAATATGGATAGTATAATAAAAGAATAAAACAAATACTCTTTGAAAATAATATAGTAATATAGGGAAGCCCTGCTATATAAACGCTTGGGATAAGCATTAGTTTAGGAAGGGGATAGTATTATAGAGGTATGTATTATGGATTATAAGATTAATTTGAGGTCTTAATATTAGAATCTAAGAAAACAGTATTATAGGAATAATAAGTATCTATCTTTTATTGGCACTTATTCTATAGTGGGTATAGTATAGATAGCGATTATAGATTGTCTAGTAAGTATAGGTTAGATAGTAAATATAAATTAGATAGTAAGTATAGATTAAATAATAAATATAGATTAGATAATAAGTATAGATTAGCTAGTAGATATAGATTGAATAAACAACAACTTTATTCTAGATTATAGATGTTGGTATTATATAATTAGGAAAACCAAATTATTGAGATTGGTTTTGTAATAATCGATTTGTTGATTTAAAGAATATAAAGATCTATATAAGGGAATAGATTTCATTATAATATAAAGCTTTGTATTTAAAATAATTATTAGTTTTATATTATAATTATAAGAATTATAATTAGTTATAACCTTATTGAATTCCTATTTGAAGTCTAGTCTAAACTATCTCGAGAGATCTCTAGACACTTCTATGTGACCCTAGAGGTAGCTCCTGTAACAGACATCCGAGTTACTCGAGCATGCAGCAGAAACGTGGTGGTCTCATGCACTATGAGTCCATGATGGGACTTAGTTTGAAGCTTTTTACCGCTTCATCTATCACCAATGGACTGAAAGGTCTTTCGATCACGTCCTGCTTTGCCTCCGAAGTTCCCATCATCGTTTATTTACTTGATTTTGGATGAGTGACTCTGAATGCGGTAATGGACTGATTTTTTGGGGCTGGTGATGGAGATAAATGCTTGAATTTGAGCCACAATAAAGTGGAAATGTTACATGTCTAGTATGAATACTTCATAGACACTATATCCATTTTGCCAACATAAGCTAGATAGATACCTTACCTGGTGGTCATAAGTCTCACATGTTTTTGCCTCACATGTCAACCAGTTCAGCTGAATTGATACTAAATTCTAACCACTTTTTACCTTGTACCTTACGAAGTTACGATATTCAAATTTCAAACAAGCTCTGCTGCATCTATTACCCGTTCAACAACTTGGCTCCGCTTCTATTGATCAGTATCATTGTGGCGCGTGTTGCTTTGCTAGATCTACCACCGCTATTGAGACGTCCTCGAATTCTTCCGCAGTGGGGAATCTGATACTTTCACGTCAGGCTCTACTTAACTCAACTCCATTCTCTACCATTCGATAGAAAAACAAGCCAGGCTATCTCTTCCTAACATCTGGCCCAGGCCAGGCTTACCTCATTACTATTTCCAGGTCTCGTACATACATATCATACAGGACGCAGCGTCGTATCGTATGGTTCCAATTCTCCCTCCTGCATTACCCCATCATATCACCCCCATCACATCAAGTCAAGTCAAATCATTGAGCGTCATACTCACCTTTCATTGTACCAAGGCCACGACAGCGAGGTTCATTTATTTGCCCTGCCTCAGTCCCTATCAACGTCGACGTTGACGTTGATTTGAAGTTCTGGGACATTGAATGCTTCAGAGTTCCGATTAGAGTTAAATCCATCCAGCTATCGACTATCGAACGGATACACCCTTTTAAAGTTTGACTAATCATAAAATATCTAAGGCTATCAACTAAATCAAATTCTGACAAGCATAACTTGGAACGGCCTAAAGTTTTCTTCTTCGATTATACAACATTCTACACAAACCTCGTTCTATCATTCGTGAATAGTTTCAGGGAGTGGATGCCCCGGCTGGTCCATTCCCTTCGCAAATCGTAATCGTCAGGACGACGATTCACCGCCTCATTGTCTCCATATCGCCCTATATCCTTATTTGATACTCTGTGTCTAGCTTACACTTGCTGCGGTAGCCGTTTATACTGAGCCTGGTACCTTGACAGACAAATGATATAGTTTTACTAGAGAGACCAGATTTCGGATCCATTCAATACCACAATAAAGGATACGATACGTTCATTCGTGTTGTTCTTACACTGTTTCGAGCCAGTTGAACGAGGAAAGCGGAGTATTACTTATGTACCATCATCTCTTAAGTTATTACCATTACCAGTAATAAGGCGGGGACCGAATCAATCCACCAGGGCATTCTTTGGGAATCTATTCCGTTATTCGAATCCTCAGTATTATCGTCATTCCCATATATCCTTATTGAGACTCATTGGAATCCTTTCTCCTCCTTTTTTTCGGTTCCTTCGTTTTGGTGTGTTTACTTTTTGCCTTGTGTATAGAGTATTCGCACATAACAAAACGTCAATACCAACTATTCTTTAACATCAAACCAAACTATCATCATTACAATCTCAAATACAATTCCAGTACGATATATCATTAAGAGTTTTATCAGGGGTTTTATCCACCTAGAAACTTCATTCTTCTTCTTCTTCTTCTATCTCTACTTCTTCTTCGCTACGAATACTCCGTATTCACTTCTTACGACCACCGGACGGAACCATTCTGTATACATCCGAACCCGAAAGGCAAATTTGTACACGACACGACATCCAGTCTATATTTCTTATTCTACCCATTCAATCTCTTAATTGTTGAACAATCTTGAAGAAAGATACAAATCGCCACAAGCTTACGGAAGACTTTTTTCTATTTCTTTCGCTGGTTTCACGGGATCTTAACTGGTTTCCGCTCTCCCGTTGGTTTCGCTGCGCCTTGCTGACTCAAGATTGATTTCACCCTCTGGGATCTAAAACATCATCTTGGTATCTTCAATCGATCCCCAATCAATTCCAACCTTTCTTTGGGACTTTTCAATTGTGTCTTTGCCTTACCTTTACTATCCTACGTGGTTCGCATTTCGGTCCCTTGGTTGGAGCCCGTTTTCATCCCATAGGTAATTTACGGTTTTCACGGGGTTCCTAGTCGGGATAGTCCGTGACCTCATTCACTATTCACTTATCCAAGTCTCCAAGAACCTGGACTCCAAAAGATTTTCAAGGATTGGGGAAAGATTGGATCCAAGATATTCCTAAATATCTCTCAACTCTTCTCTGTTGACGAAGTGTCCATCTTTTCGATAACCTTCAGATCCTTTCATATCGACAATTCATCCATCGATATCTGGATAGTAAATCCTTTCAGCTCTTTTGAATCATTTCAACACCCTTCCTTTTTAACAACATTCTTTAATATAATCAGCTTTACAACTCTTGCATTGCAATCAATAGATTTTCATCTTCAGTTCTCATCGCAGATCAATAACGACATCAACATCGAGATTTCACTTACATCGATTTCTTCGTTTGCTTCACTACGACAATGCAATAGATCGGTTACGAAAGTTTGCAATTTACGAGCAGTACATTACGCAAATTCCCATCTTTCATTACTCGAACCTGATACCCTCGTTTCCCTTTCGCCATGACTTCACCACGCCTCCCTCCAGATCCATACAAAATCCTTGGTGTTGATAAAGAAGCGACATTACCTCAAATTCGATTAGCACATCGAAAACTTGTTCTTCAATGTCATCCGGACAAAGTTCAAGATCCTCAATTAAAGGCAATAAAGGTTGATGAGTTCCAAAAGGTCCAAGAAGCGTACGAAATACTTAGTGATGTATCAAGAAGATCAGAATATGACCAAACAGTCAAATTGCAGAAGTTGAGAGAGGAGTTAGGCAAAACTTCAACTTCGACTTCGACTCCAGCTCCAACTAGTAAAACTTATGAATACAATGTTAGGACCGCAGAACCTAGACCCACAACATACAGTTCCTCATACCCAAAGACTTCGCAAAAGCCACCGAAAGAGTCAAATGTATATTCAAAGCCGCCACCGAGATCTTATGAGGATTTGTATGAAGAACCTGCGAGACCATCTGTTAGGAGATCAAGAACTACAACTAGAGAACCGGAAAGAGATGAGAGGGATCGAAGAAGACATCAAGAAGAAGATGATAGAGATAAGTTGAGGCGGAAGATGGAGAAGGAAGCTAAACGTGATCACGGAGATCGAAAGAAGTCTCGCGAAAAGGAGAAGAAGCGAGGCCCCGAAGAGAAAGTACGCCCAGGCACATATGTTGAAGACGAATCCAGTGAGGATGATTATCGACGAAAAGCGGCACGAAGGGCAGAGGAGGCCATGAGAGCCGAAACTGCTCGACTTCAACAAGATCGAGAGGCTCGAGAACGGGAGCACAGAGAGCGGGCACATCGTGAAAGAGAACGTGAATTACGCGACAGGGAGAGGGAGAGAGAACGAGAAAGGGAGAGAGAAAGGGAACGAGAACGAGATCCTCCAGATGTGAAAGACTCCCCGATGGGAGATAAGTGGAAAGATCATATGGCGAATGCGGCACGATATGTCCAAGCTTCACGTAGAGAGTCGGATATCAAGCCAGAGGTGCCATTTGCGCCAGCGCCACCTGCAATGCCCACTATGCGTCGAGCAGAAACATTTGCTGCGCCATCATCTACACCATACAATCGCTACGACGTACGCCCACCTGCTGCTTATGAAAATCATAGTGATGACGAGGCACCACGAAGATCAGCAGCACGACCATCACGCCGTACTGCAGATACTCCTTCGAAAACTAAAGAGACACCCAAGCCGACTAGACGACCAACTAGGGAGTCACCATTTGTAAATACCGCATCAACTTCACCTCCTACGAAACCTACTCTCAACAAGCAATATTCGGAACCACCAATAGTTGGAGTTGGATCGGGTAGAAGGGAGCCTAGTCGATCGAAAACGGAGTACCCTCGAGAGCCACCTCCGCCACCTCCGCCTCCGACATTTTCCAGAGCAGCTACGTTTACACAAGGCATGGGTGCGAAGACAGATACTAGGGATAGGGGCCGTGGACCAATCCGGGTTGTCCAGGAACAAGTGTCAGACTCTGATTCTGGGTCTGACTCAGAGTCCCCTTCACCAACACCACAATATTCTCATGTTAGACAACCTCGACGTGAAGTTCCTGAGCCTTCTGGTACTAAAAAGACTTACGTCATCGGTAGCAACGGGCGAAGTGAACTCAAGACCTCTTACCGATCAGATCTCCGCGATGATGCTTATACAAAGCGAACTCGTAGTCCATCCCCTCGTCGAACCACTCGTCCTCCTTTGGCACGAAGTGGTGGAAGTGCTTCTCGTCAGGTGCGATCTCGGTCACGAGGATATCACCCAACATCTGCGCCCGAGCCGGCTGAGCCCATAGTTCTCACTGCCCAACCACCCAAACCTCGAGAGGCTTCTCGAGCCACGAGTCGGGGTGGATATCCACCACAGTACAATGTCAATTTTGCTGCTCCAATCACACCCGACAATATTGTCTATTCGACTGGAACCCAATATATCGATAGAAGAGCTACCGAACCGGGACATCATCGCGAATATCCGCCTTATCCCACAGCTCGTGGACGTGAATCGGTCTACTAAGCATTTACTCCACAACAAGCTTTTCTCTCTTACGATTTGTTACATAAATTACCTTTCTTGTACCGACACCGACTTTTTAAACACAATACACCTTTTTATACAGTAACGACAGCGCAGCACATTATGATTCCCCACTTTTTTCTAGTTTTTGCTGATAGGTTATTTTTTTCTTACCTTTTTTTTTTACGGGGATAACACGAACACGACGAATTATGCAATAAAAACAGACAGACTATAGCAGCTAGCTAATTGAGTCGAGAGGATGAGAGAATTTTACTCTGATACATCCAGCCGAGAACTTCGAGATAAGAAAAGATTACAAATTTTTCTTCTTGCCTATCGCTTTTGGCTTCCTTCTCCTCGATATGTTGCTCTAAGGGTTTGGAGTTTGCTATTGCATCGCATCGGCTTAGTTATTCATCCTTGTTGTAGTTTTATGATTGAATGGTACCTCTGAATGGGTGGATTGGGTGGATTGGGTATTGATACGCACATAGCATTGCTATTGTGCAATTCTCACGATTAGTGAGCGGTGGATTGGAGTGGGAGGATGAAATTGATGGATTACATATGGAGACAGAATGATTTGAGATGATTTGATTGAGTTCTTTTTGCGGCATTTGTTTGCGAGATTACATGAACGGATGGGAACCATCGGTATTGGCATGGTATATGGAATGGATTCACTTGGGAGGAGTTGAACAATGGGAGAGAGCGTGGAGAGAAGAGAAGAGCAAATATATTTGATAAGGGAGGATATGAAGATATGATTGAAGATTCATGCAGATCAGTGATCTAAAAACCTGGGTGCTGATCGATGGACATGGACATGGATGATGGTTGGAATGATAGATATGAGATATGACTGAATGAATGAATGGAATTCCACGCGTTTTCAAGCAATGATTATTTTATGGGCTTTGTTTTTTGAATGTGACTGTGTCATCGAATGAGGATGTTTCAAAGTGAGGTTAAGAAGCTCATCAAGGATGGCGTGAGTGAGGATGAAGATGCATGGGATTGGAGGCATGTTGGGTGAGGAGAATAGATAGGATAAGATGGCTGATAGATGGAAATACCATATCTGCGGGTTGTAGATGTAGAATCAATGACTACCTTGAATGAGTGGATTAACTGGAAATATCAATCTAGATACCAGGAGAATTGGGCTATATATGGGAATTTCAAAAGAGGCTTAGCTGAGGAGGAGGAGGAGGAGGATAAATGTGTATGGTGGGTTGAGTTGTTGGTGAGGTGCTTGCTAGCAAGTTTGGAGAAATATATGATGTGTCAATGTATGAATGAGAGTGTAGATATATTGTTTGAGGTATTCTATGGGAATGGTAACTGTATAGTTGGAAGAGGAAGTGGGCAGAAGAGGAGTCAAGTGAAGCTGAGTGTAGTGACGTGGAATAAATCGAATCAGAACAAGAGCTTGAATGAAAATATGATATATGGTGCTAGTAATAAGAGTGCTAGTACTGCTTATCCCGAACAAATACTAATATACTATACTATTGCTAAAATATACCGACCTAAATCCTAGTAGATATACGACGGAATATCCAAGATCCAGCGAGATCACCAGATGAAGTGAACAAACGAGGTGAATAGTAATAAACGTTTAGGAGGATTGGAATGGGTTCGAACAATACGGAAGTGAATGAGATCACCCCGCTAACTATCTACTTATCTACCGAGTGAATTCTCTCGGAGTTATGAGATACGCAGTGCTTTCTGTTGCATATCTGAAGTGCATTCATTGAAAGTGATATCACCTCCAGGACTCTCCAGGGACTCTCCAGGACTCTCCAATTCTTACTGATAGATTAGCGAGCGCAGAGATTGGTGAGGGAAAGAGGGAGGGAAGGAGAAATGATAATGAAGAGAAGTGATTATCCGCAGTAGCTCGGATATGAAGGTTGGGATGATGAGGAATAGGGGATTAGTGAATCATATAGAACCTAATCACTTTTGTTGCATATCTGAGCTAACTTATATCGAAATTGACGTCAGGTTTTCGCAAAGGATTCGATAGCTTTGCGAGCGCGGATCTCGAGGGACTGGCAAGTTGTAGGTAGGGGAGGTGTGGTGAATGGTCGAGTATGGATGGGTACTTTGGCGAGTGGAGAGTTGGAGTTGTGTTTAAGTGATGGTTTCTGGATTGAAGTCATGATGTGAAGTTAGGTGATTTAAAGATATCATTTTAATTTGAGAAGTGAGATGTATAAAGGTAATCTTACAAGTACAATCCTGGTATGGTATATATCCATATCTATATTACCGTGACAAGACCTATGTATTTGCGTACGGCAAGAAGTGTAATAGACAAGAGGACAGAAAATCAAAAGAAACGATGATTGAACATTGTGGTATCTAACTTGTAATGACTCAAAGAGAATTATAAGAACACGGAGTGCATGCCTGGTATCCATCTATGCAGTTTAAAAAGGCTCAACACACTAGCCAGTCACCATCGACGCCTCCCATATAATACACTTTCCCCTTTAATGGTAAATGCAATGCCACTCATCCAGGTCCTAGCTCCATCTTCATCGCCACCCCCTTTCTCTCACAATAAAACATACAAACTACACATACCACTCAACCCCAAAATCATACTACACCAAAAACAAACATTATTCAACACCTTTCTTCCTCTAGCCCATGGTCTACTCTGTAACCAAATAATAGGAAGTTGACTCATCTGTGCTACCATTCCATAGCCTCTAAGTTTCTTGGTGATACAAGCCATGACTATTTCATGGCCAATGGCGCTAATCAAGAACGTTATAAAAGTGGCTCCTCCTTTTCCAATGTATGAGCGAGAGCCGAGATATACGTGACGATGGAAAAAGTGATGGACGGGAATATTCCATTCGCGGGAGAATTGCATCCAGTCGGTACTATTCCACCAGTCGGAGTAAAAGTGTCGATCAGCGAAGCCTGTGGGTTCGGGAAGACTTATTAGTTCGACGCAAGTTAAGGGAGAGCACTGAGATGCAAGTAGATTTGGAGGGAGTGGCAGGGGTCGTTAAGAAATTCGTACGTACAAGTTATCTCAGCAAACGCACCAAGAACGAATTCAAATATTACAAGGAATACAAGAAGGAAAGTTATCATGAAAGGAAAAAGAAGTAAGCTGATTGACTCGGCAACGACAAGGGCATTTTCTGTAATCGAGGTTGCGGTTTGAAGTCTAGCTGCCGACGCGGTCATGACCGGATGGATGAATTCTTCGGAAGTGATAGTGAGCAAGAAAATGACACCAAATGTTGCAAGAGTTTTGTATCCCAATTCCGACCAGACTATGCCTGCTGTGCGAGGATATTCGAGCTCATAGCAGAGTGTTGGACAGAATATATAATCGGCATAATTATACCACGTGAGATTTCTAGGGTATGTGACCGAGCCCATGGTAGACGTCAATTCGAGAGCTAAATCCTCCCTAAGACTCGCAACCTCGTCAGCTTTGGACTGAGTAAGAGCTTTGATCTCTGACGCTGTTCTTTTATGACCTGGACTTGGATATTGATATGCTGGTGCTTTTGAAGCAGTTGCGGGGGAGTCAAGCTCTTGTAATCTACGTTCGGTTTCGCTAAGGTGACCATTGTAAAATGCATATGAATGCATTTTCATGAGTAGGACCATAGTATGAAGTAAAAGAAAAACCTGAGCGGTCCATGTCCAATCTCGAAGGAATGGTATGCTATGCTAACTATCAGCATTATGTTCCACTATTGTATGCAGTAAGAACACTTACGAAACCCAGAATGCCATCCAAAAAATTTGATATAAACTCTGTATGGCCATCCCTCCTCTGGTCCATTGAAACCCCAAAGATTTACCTGTCTTACTCCTGAAGAACTTATGGAGGGGAAGACTGATGGATGTAGATGCGACCATTAGTGCATCTGCGACCCCGAGTTCCCAAATCTTTACTGTGAATAGTTGCCAAATCTCCACTCTCATAGGATAACCGGTATCTTTAATATTTCGTAACATTGTTGTGATTGCCATGATAGCAAGACCAATCCAGAATAAAATGTAAAACCCGGTGAAATCATGGTGATCGCTATGTGGATCCAAGTGCGAGACTCTTGAGGTGTATTCGATTGTAGGAAAAATACGACGTTTCTGCTCGGCTTTGACTTGTCTCTTCGCAGAGAACATCGATTGAACGGAAGGAGGTGCATCTTCGGGAACTGGTGTTGTACGTCCACTACTTAGTGTTAGACGTAGTATTTGATCCAGTTTGGAAAATTCACCTGGTTGGACCTGTAGAAATACCATCTTCCGAGAAGTCTTTAACACCATTGACTGGCAATAGCCCTTCTTCACTTATTGTTCGAACGATCGTCGGATTAGAGATATTATGTGGTTTGGGGCGCAAGATACGATCATGACTGCTCCCGTTGGCATAGACATCCGCGGAAGTAGACATTTCGTATGTACTGAAATGGATTTGGAGTTTGGGTGTAGCTTGCCGCAATGGTTGGGGTACCTAGGTAACCTCAATGAAGCTCCTTGTGAGTGAGTGCCCCTTTTGAAACGAATTAAATTCTGGAAAAGTTCTGATAACTTGTATGGACTCAGTTGAATATTTCATTTCATAAAGGAAAGTAAAACTAAACGTGTTTCCAGTTTCCTTCATACACAAACATTACAATAAGAAATATTCCGACCAGAATTGACTGATTCTTTGGTTATCTATCGATGATGATGATATTCGAGGCTATGGTTCATATTCCCACCCGTGTAACCAACGGCCTTACCCGCGTATTGATTACGGACCGTCCATACCTAGCCACAGTAGGCTTAATTGTAGCCTCGGAGCGCCACTGTACACTAGAACACATGTGGACTAGACCAAACTTGAGGATGCATCCTGAAAGACATCAAGACATCAAGCTAAGTATGGTGGCCTTTGCATCACCACTTAGGCATTTCAGAATCAAAACGACAATTAAATCGCTTCATAATTCCTGCTCCTTTTTTGAAGCAAAACTTGTGATCTCTTAAGCTGGGAAGTTTAGAAGTTTGGCCCATTTTGGGCCTTGAACAGTATCAGAATGAGTTCACGTAAGTAATAAACAAAGATGCCCCATACCCCTCGATTTCCAAGCTCATCATATATAGTGAAGCAATTCATTCGCAATGTGCGAGCTTCAAAAACAATCGCAGACGAGCGTGCAGTTGTACAAAAAGAAAGTGCTGCTATAAGAGCAAGCTTTCGTGAAGAGAGTGGTGATCATAATGTTAGGTAGGAAGGCCACCGCTTGTTTATTTGAACATATCTGATGTATTGGATTGGCAGACGAAACAATGTAGCGAAGCTATTATACCTATTCACGTTGGGTGAGAGAACACATTTTGGTCAAATAGAATGTCTCAAACTTCTTGCATCTCCAAGATTTGCGGACAAAAGACTGGGATATTTAGGAACAATGCTTCTACTGGACGAGAATCAGGAGGTATTGACATTGGTTACCAACTCTTTGAAGAAGTATGCGCAATCATTATCCTCATGAATTTATGGAGCTGACTCGAACCTAGTGACCTCAATCACTCTAATCAATATATCGTTGGATTGGCTCTATGTACCCTCGGAAATATTGCATCGGTCGAAATGTCTCGAGACTTATTCCCTGAAATCGAAACCCTACTATCTACTGCCAACCCCTATATTCGTCGCAAGGCTGCATTATGTGCCATGAGAATATGCAAAAAAGTACCAGATCTACAAGAACATTTCCTCGAAAAGGCTGCAAACCTTCTGTCGGATCGAAATCATGGTGTTTTGTTGTGCGGTCTTACCTTGGTAACAAATCTCTGCGAAATGGACGAGGCAGAGGGTGGAGAGGAAGGAATAGTAGAGAAATTCAGGCCATTTAGCGGTGGCTTAGTTCGAACGCTGAAGGGACTGGCTAGTTCCGGTTATGCCCCTGAACACGATGTCACTGGAGTTACGGATCCATTCTTGCAAGTTAAGATATTACAGTTGTTGAGAGTACTTGGCCGTGGAGATTCAGAAACAAGTGAACAAATCAACGACATTTTGGCCCAAGTTGCTACTAATACAGACTCTTCAAAGAACGTTGGAAACTCTATTTTATACGAGGCCGTCCTCACTATTCTCGATATCGAAGCTGATTCCGGTTTGAGAGTACTTGGTGTCAATATTCTCGGAAAGTTCCTTTCAAATCGAGACAACAACATTCGATATGTTGCTTTGAACACACTCATTAAGGTGGTCGCAATTGAGCCAAACGCAGTTCAACGACATAGAAATACCATACTTGAATGTCTGCGAGATCCTGATATCAGTATCAGGCGGCGTGCATTGGATTTGAGTTTCACTCTCATCAACGAGAGCAATGTCAGGGTACTTATTAGAGAACTCCTTGCTTTCTTGGAAGTTGCCGATAATGAGTTCAAGCCAATCATGACCAGTCAAATTGGTATTGCAGCAGACAGATTCTCGCCGAATAAAAGATGGCATGTTGATACTATGCTAAGAGTTTTGACCTTGGCAGGAAACTATGTTAAAGAGCAAATTCTGTCCTCATTCATTCGGCTTATTGCCACCACCCCTGAATTGCAAACTTATGCGGTACAGAAGCTATATACCAGCTTGAAAAAGGACATTACTCAAGAAGGTCTGACATTGGCCGGTGCATGGTGTATTGGTGAATACGGAGAAACATTACTTCGTGGCGGACAATACGAGGAAGAGGAACTTGTCCAAGAAGTTAAGGAGAATGAAGTTGTTGATTTGTTTTCAACCATTTTGAACAGCAGTTACGCCACCCAGATCGCAACTGAATATATTGTCACATCTTTGATGAAGCTCAGTACACGTCTATCAGACCCTGCACAAATTGATCGGATTCGAAGAATTTTGTCAAACAACTCCACAAATCTCGACATTGAGGTACAACAGCGAGCAGTAGAGTATGGTAACTTATTCAGTTATGATTCCATCAGAAAAGGTGTATTGGAGAAGATGCCACCACCACAGATTAAGGAAGAATCCCGAGTTTTGGGAGAGGCGAGCAAGAAACCCAGTAAAGCATCTAACAGAAAGTCGAAGACTGTCAAACCAGCAGAACAAGATCTGTTGTTTGACCTAATGGGTGATGGAGGCATGCCTGATGCAAGTGTTGGAGGTGCTAATGGTAAATCTCAAAATAATGCAGACCTTCTAGCAGACATACTTGGAGGCACCGATTCATCCCAGCCTACATCCCCTCCAGCTCAACAGTCAAATATGAGTTCAATAATGGACTTATTTGGTAGCACTCCATCTCAACAACCCCCATCTGCGACGGCAACTCCTTCAAACTATATTTTCTCTGGTGTATCTTCGCCTCCACCTCAAGCTCCTTCAATCCCAACCCATCCATGTTACGATAAAAACGATCTTAATATTGCATTGCAACTTCAACGAAATGCAGAAGGTTTAGTACAAGTCTTGGCTCGTTTTAGGAACTCCTCCATGCATCAATCGTTCTCTGCAGTGGCATTACAAGCTGCAGTACCCAAAACACAAAAACTCCAATTGCAAGCTATGTCAAGTTCGGATCTGGTACCCGGAGCAGAAGCAACACAATCAATGAGAATTACAGGAAGTAAAGGAGTAAGTTTTCTTGACAAAATGCCACGAACAATATACTGATTATTCTAGCCGCCATTACGATTGAGGTTAAAGATTTCGTACGCGCACCCAACTGCAGGACAAGTTACGGATCAGGTAGATTGGTCGGAGCCAAGGTAGTAGGGTTTTAGGTATCCGAACTACACTTAGAAAATTTATGAAACATTATTATTGCTCAATATAATGCATGAAGTAACAAGGTAGTAGCCTTACTTGTCTTAGCTCACGTGTCAGCATGTTGTGGACTTGCTTGGCCAGTCCTGGAGGCTCGTAACGTTAGTGACAAAACAAAACAATAGAGAACATTTTTGAAATCCTTGGACCTTGAATGGGCTAGTCTCGGTGTACAGTTTTTTGATATCTATCACGGCTGATGGTGTATTCTTGCTATAATAGTCTGGAAAGCTCCATGCTTATTTGCATCATCATAGTACTTCTTCAAAATCTGAAGTAATCACCGTTGTTATGATATCCTGCCTCATCTTAACATATTATTACTTCCCATAGTATGTCATATCCTCTGTCATGCAAATTAGGCGGGAAGATTGAGATACTTGATCGAAAGACCAATTCATGTAAAAATCAATGAACTAGATAAATATGAGTATGCATTATTCAATATCAAATCACCAAGTGATTATAACTTCATAAAACCCACCTCTAGTGCTAATAGTTGGCTCTCGTTAGTGGTCGATTAGTTCCTAATTCGGGAAAGCGGTCGTGTCTTTGATATTGAAATATAAGTAACACGATCACTAGTTGAATTGACCTAGCAGTTTTTATACTAAACTGCTGTAGTCGATTTTCTGCAGATGGCCCGTGGGTTAGCTATTTGGTTTTGGACTACCCCGCCTGCAGACAGACTATCTGCGGATTTTCCGCAAGGCCCATTACCCGCTCCACGGATACCCGTTGCGCACCCTAGCCCCCTCTGTCGCTCCAAAAGAGCGTATCGTCTTCAAATACTAATCTCACTTAACCAATTTTCGTCTCAAGCAAAGCGCCCCATGCACGCGTTTAATCTTGCACTTGTCTTTTACGATTGTGGTGTTCTGGAAAAACATGGATAGATCTCAGAAATTGCGGTCTTGATGAATATGAGAAAACCATCCGATCCTAGCTGGGGAGATGGAAAGATGCAGGATATAAGGATGCTACAACTGAGTATTTAAGAAAAAAAAGGGAAATAATAGTCTGGACCGCGGTCAAACATTATGTAGTGAACAGCGTTATAAACATTTGGATGCCAAATTTTTTATTGAAAAAGTGGAAAGGGGTTGGTGGAAATATGGCTTTTGGACGGTTGATACATCACAACTGGGAGGGTCTTAATTCCCGGGCCTTTTGCGGTAAGAGGCACAATGATTAAAGGGGAGATGGGCGAATGCTGCATTAATTTGAGTGACAACAGTGGGTGCCCGATCTGACTGACCACTCCTTAAATTTCAAATCCCTTAATGATCTCGTTGATCAATCGTATGGCTTCAAAGCTGGCAATTTCATTGTTTTACTTGCAGCAAATCAAGTCATAAAATCAGAGATCATACTAATCAAAATTGGAAGAATGATGCTGGATTAAAGTTTCGCTCTTGTCCATGAGTCCACGAGTCCACTGTTGTAACTAGATAATATTCTGTTGGCATAAGACATTTTTATGCTCCATTGTCGTAACTAGAGTTAAGGGCCAGCAAGACGACAATGATGGATGTTTGTTGCTTTGCTACTTATCATTATTCGATAAAGGCTAGAACAGAGCTATGGGAACAACCTGCATACAAACAAACACCCATGAAAATGCAGAATCCCGATTAGTTTTGTCTATCTTTCATCCAATTGCTTGTTTCAGTAAGAATGACAGTGAATGACCAGCAGGATAATTCACTGGGCGACCTACTTGCGGGAGATGCAAAATGAGTGCTTTGCACACCAAATACCCATTCGTTTCTGGCTTAAATACTCTCAACACCCATCGCATTCTTGTATCTACATTCTTCACAATTATCAAAATGTCTTCTCCGGAAGATCTTGCAAAAAACTTGCGAGAGGAAGGGAATGTATTGTACAACCCTCGGGATTTCAGCAAAGGTAATTGATCTCTCCTTCAGATTCTATACCTAAAAGCATGAATCTAAATATCCGAACAGCAATCGAGAAATACTTGCAAGCAGCTCAAGCATACTGAGTTGATCCAGCACCACTTCGGAATCTCTCTGCCGCTTATTACGAGAGTGGCCAATATGAAATGTGCGTGTTATTTGCTAAGAAAGCTATTCATTTGATGAATAAAGTAGTCACTGGCGATAGAGATAGTGTATTCACAGTGCATGTTCAGAAGCTGGAGGAAAGAATCAGAAAAGCTGAGGATAACCTGCAGAATATTCTCTTGAGAGACAGAAAGAACGCAGGGTGGAGATATTGGAGAGACTTACACGATATCACCCCTCAATGTGAGTGAATTGAAATGCCTATTTCTTCTCTTTGTTCTCTTCGGTATCTCCAAATTGGTTGAATGGACGAGCTAATGCATCACAGGAGATCCGCTGGAGAATACGTGACTGTCGGTCATGACGATGCCAAATCTCTCTTTGACGAAACACTTGTGCTGAATGTTCCTGCCGGCGAGACCATCTCATTCTTTAACAGCGGACTAGGCGATGCTAGACACTTCCTAGCATCACTCATTAGTATCGAGCATGAAGAAGCCAAGGGAAAGATACCAAAGTGTCCCTATCACTTCACGTTAATTGATATCAACAAACATGTGCTTACTAGAGATCTCATCATATTCTCTCTCTTTTGGATAAGCTCTCCAAAGTCGAACAGCGAACATTTGAGTCGGTGAACATCGTGAACATAATTTACTTCATCTATGCATCATGCTTACTGCCCAAATGGGTCAATAAGCAGCTGCAAGAAGTATTGCGGAGCTCTTGAGATGTCTCAGAATGGCCCAACAGCCACTAAAATGGATTTCCCTGTATGAAGCAGACATTCCATTCTACATCCAAGCGCTTGAGAATTGGGCACCCGAGGGTAAAGTATCGACCGTATTCACCGCCAAAGAAGTAATGGAATCTACAATACGCACCATGCAAACCCCCATATACAATGCTAAGAGCGGTGCATTTGGGGAGTACATTGGTCCTTACTGTAACAAGGAGAGAGAGCTTTATTGTGCAACTGGAGTTCTTCTGCCATTCGTGCAAGCAATACAGCTACATGATCCAAAATTGGTCGATTTGAGCATCAAAGCACTCAAGAAACCTGAAGGCAAACGATCGCAGCTTTTTATGGCCAATATTATGACGGATAATTGGGTGTTTAACCCGACACAGCTTGATTGGGATTGGTATACAGCAATTGGAAATCTGGAGCCAAAAGTGTTTTTGCGATTTGATCCATTTGATTTGGTCTCGAGGCTGCGGGAGGAGCTTGAGGAGGAACTGCCACCCAAGGAAACTAATGCACAGTTGTTTGATTATGTTGGGCCATTTTTTGCCAAGGCAGCAAGCGCGATCAAGTCTCTGGGTAATAGATTGAAGGTGGAGATAGTAAAGGGTGATTACATTGATGTCGTTGAACGGATCCATTTTGGTCTCCATTATGATCCCACCCCTAGTCAGGCACTCGGCATTGGAGATATTGGGTATCCACGGCCAAAAGGCTTCCCATTACTTTATCATCGAATAGCCTTGAGCAATGTACCGTGAGTAAACCCTTTCTAATGTGATGGATGAATGCAGAGGGTCTAATACTCCAATCTAGCGATTATGTCGGTGGCCATTTAAAGACCTTCCTTCATGCAATGCCGCTCCTCGCCCGCAACCCCGCCAGTCTTCTGGGAAGTGTTTGTCTGCGAAACGCCCCCGCTTTCCGCAACATAGGTGACTTTCTTCCGGAGTATCAACTCATAAACAGCCAGAAGATGCTCGAACAATTGACCGGCGTGCGTATTGTTTTTAGGGGGCAGGAAATGAGAATGTGAGTGATGGTGGCAGGCTGATGGACAATAAGAATAGGAGTGAAAAAATGATGCAAATGATGAATACGATGAGGACTATTCAATTCATTGTAATTTTACAACTAGGGTTAATTTTAGTAACAGGGCGTGTCGTTTTCTGTAGATTGAGATTTGAATACTTTGGACGGCGGGTGGTGTAAAAGCAAGGGGCGTCCTGCCAACAGGCAACCAGAAAGGCAGAAATCCATCCACAAATAATGATGACAATACACACCCCCGAATGTGCAGATGAATTCTCCTCCATTCCACAATTTTCATCTAACATTTCTTGAGTCCAACTCACTTCATCATAAGATCTTGCGGTCAACTAGCACCTACTACAATGGCCAGACAGTGGTGAGACTAGAACTTACAGGCCTCATCTTCGCATCTTGATACTCAACTTTGAGTCCACCAAATATATGCACCCTTAGTTTCATACTAGTCGAGCTTGACAGGAGTCGCTTTCAAACTCTGCTTAACACCTGACATTATCGTGAGCGTTTTGTCCACAGCCACCGCATGTAATCATGTACGTAGCACTTGCAAAATTGCAGTCTCTTCCACTTATCGATTACAGCTGAGAACAGTACATCTCACTAGGTACTCAAGATTCTTACCTGGCAGAGTAACTGAGCTCTCGGGAATGGAGAATAGTATCTTCACGAACCTTCCATACATGAGTGGCAGATCCGTCAGGGCTGATATGCTAGGGAGATATGGCCATTAGCGTCCCAATATCGGACAGTCAGTCTAACGGACTGTCTCGGGGATAGAATCGCCTTTATTATCGCCTATATACCCGCTTACAAGCTTCAATGCCAGCTATTCAACTTATCATCCAAGAGCCCAATGCTGTTTGATGCACCATGTCATCTACACTCTTCCAACAACGTACTCGGGCAGCCAGCAAGTATGCTAATCCAAAGCTAGATATACATACCACAAGATGATAAACTGCAAGAGGACTACTCTGCTTTTATTAGCGGCGGCATTGCATATTTCATGGCATCATGAGTAGCGCGCTTCACCGAACCCATTTATTCTTGACTGCCGCAAGATACTCCACATCTCGACGAAGAGATATCCACTATACCTACCTCAGTTCATCATGTTTGATTCTTCTTCTTCATGTCCTATTTTGAACCAATGGAGAAGCTCCACGACTGGTAGTATCCACTCCCTTACCCTCGGTATCTGGTATCTACTCTCCATTTTGTTTATCTCTTCCCCTCCTTGAGTTATCTCATCACCAGCCGCGGCATCAATGCATCAACAGAACCCCACGGCTCCACTAAATTCGACAATAAAGCCGACGCATAAATTCTCTTACACCAGTGTGGTGGAAAGAGATTTTCCTCCAAACGCTACACCTGCATCTCCATACCATTATAGCGATAGCAGTTTGGGTTCTCGGCAAAATCGCTCACACGCGATGATGCGTGTGACACAAACACTTGTTGCATGTCTGAAAGCCCAGAGAATTTCGAAATTGTTACACACACTCTCTATGAAGTCTGGTGCTTCTCGGGCACCCGTAATCATAACACGTAATTTGCGCACCCTTCTTACTCCCCTACCTATTCCCTCTCATATCACCTGTTATGTAACTTCCACAGACCTGTTTCCTCCATACGCAGCCCGGCGCAACTCAAACTCAAATGCAAAACAATCTTCGCATGCATGAATGCCATGCAGCCTCCAAGAAACAAACATTGGGGCCTCTCCCGCTCCCCCATGACAGCTCACCGGTTTGCATATCACGTGAAAACAGAACCAATCAAATCACATCCTCGTCGTTTTCACGGTCATTTTAGCCAATCACTTTCTCTGCTCTTATCTTTGAGCAGTAAATGAGCATTCCGAGGCATTGTATGAGCAAATTGAGGTGTGGAGATGTCGAAGAAGTGTTCTCGTGAGGTCCGTGCAGGAAATAAATTACATCGTACATCTTTTATCAACCACGTGACCTTTTCTCTCCTGAAAGCGCTTGTACCCCTACTGTACGAAGGGAAACCCTACCTACCCTACGTACCACTGAGACAAATTGAGGATCAGGGTAAATCAGGTAAGATCAGGGTAAGATCAGGGTACTTGTTAAATTGCAACATGTGAGCCCTTAATGAAATACCAAGATAATAATTCAAGGGTACAGACTACTAATACAGAGATAAGATAGCAATGTTATTAATGTATGATAATTGTCTGATTTATATTTCCTTGATCTTGCTACGTCCATCCAGTTCAGCCCAGCTAAATATTTACACTGTGAATAAAAGAAGTGAGGTATTTGCGAAGAAACCACTCAGAAATACTAATATGTCATATTTACATGAAGTATACTGCCATCCGTCATTGCTTGTTTCCTCTCATGCACATGTACTCTGTACGATGTATGCATGCTAAGTCCCAATCCAACCCAAGCATCAAAATATCTCCTCGGCTCTTGCCCCATGAGCTAAAAATACAAAAAACACCCCTTGGAGCTATGGATGTCCACCCCCATTCAATAGTCTAAGACCATTCAAAACGATAAATAAATATCTCACGATATGCATCAGTGACATCACTCCACATTCTTTCCAAAAACAAACCACTCTAGCCACGCAAGCGCTTTTCCTGCTGGAGAACTAATTCGCCCCCTACGAACCCAAATCCAATCATGACGCTCAACGCTCTGTGGGGTATTGAGTAACCGGATAAAATGCAAGGATAATAAAAGTGCAGTATGACCGGTTTTTCTCTTTTGTCTTGGCATGAACGATAGTAAGGGAAAGAGGCTGTGTGCATGCGTTTTTGAGGATATATTGTTTTTGAGTCGATTGTCTCATTTTGGAGATTTTTGGGGTTGGAGATATTTTTGTACGTGTAGAATGTGATGGTCCGAATCGATATTGATAGCGATAGTAGGATGGTGTTGTAAGATGAGGTCGTATTGAGTTTGGCTATGCTCGTCGTTGATGCAGTCTTTTGTTAGGATCGATGTAATGGTAATGCGATGCGATGCGATGCGATACAACTGCACATCTAAAACGCTCCCGCGTTGTACAGCGCAAACTTGCAACATCTAATACATGTGTACAGTGATTCTTCACCAAAAAGTACTGGTAACGCATGGTATAGTATCGCAAATAGTAGTACTGTATTGTAACAAATCGGTATCGGTAATAGGTATCAATCGTGCCATGAAATCGTAACTCCATACTCCAAAGCTCCAATTTCCGTCCCATGCGCTTCTCTCCAAGAAACATTCCTTGAACTCCATCCCATCCGGTGGCGTCCATCTGTACGTCCATCCGTTTTCCAATCCCGTGCCTTCGTTATTGTGGTTGTTGTGGTTGTTGTTAAGTTGTGACTGTCGCACTATACACTCTCTTCGAAACCCCTTCATCAATTCTCGCTTCACTTGTAACCGACCATTTTGGCACAACGATCACAATAGTACAGGTTGTGGCCGAATCGTACCATCCCATTGGCACTTGCATCGTCTGTGCTAACTCTACGTAGCTCGTTGCCTTGGTATTGCATTGTACTGATGGTTTCGACCGTTTTGGCGCATCTCGAGCAGCGCATAAATTCTACTCTTGGTTCCATCGAGTATGATGATTGGAAGGAAGAGGATGATGAGGAAGAGGAAGAGGAAGAGGATGAAGAGCCTGATGAAGATCTGGAGAATGTGTAAGACATTGTGTATATGTGTATCGTGTTATGAGGTATGGTGATGTAATGTGGATGAGTCTTCCCAGCAATGAGATGTTGTATCCGTTGTATCTGTTTCTCGATATTGTTGATCGTTCGAAAATGATGGAGTGATCGAGTATATGATATATCTCAATAGATCTCAACACGAGATATGATGTGGTTTTTAAAAGTAATTTTTGATATGTACCCTCGTTCACCAAAATAGAAAAGGCGGCAGATCCTTGGCTTGGAGTGCGGGTAGATGTAACGGTGGTGATATGTATGAGTATTATAAGTGCTGCGCGATGTTGTACTTGCTAGGTAGTAGTAGTGATGGTTCGTTTGGATAAGAATGTGGAAAAAGAAAAAGTTTCGTTAAAACCTTTGAAAAGAGGCTTCTCGAACTTTTACATAAATTCTCCAAATTGATAATAGTAATGGATGATTCTATTAAATGAAAATGCCAATGCCAATGTCAATGGCAATGAGGAGCCCTCCCTATGTAGTCGAAATCAAGGCGGGGAGAACTCGTCTCAAGATTTTCTTAATTATCCAACAGGGAATGAGGTCTTTTGACAAAAAGACCGATCGAAATATCAGTTTTCGATCTCGAGTTTAAAGGTAGCTTTCAGGGGTGCGGAACCAGCTATCCTAAAAATGGGATTGTATTATGTAGATCAACGACGAGGATTGGATATAGATGCTGATGTTGAAGGGTGCGCTTGTTTAGTTTGACATGAAGGTAGAGAAACAGTTCCGGTGCGAGAAGAAAAAGAAAAAGGATCTTAGAGTATCAGTGTCTTGATATAAGATGAGGTATAGCGGGGAAGGTGAAAATCTAGTACACTACAGCACTCCATAGAAATAGGTAAACTCAAAATAATTGCTCAAATTCTTGATGTGGGTTGATTTACTGATAGGTGGAGTACTCGTAAACTTTGTTATGTCTTGAAACCAAATGATACCCAATAATGATACATGTATTTTCCTTGGACAGTGATGATAGTAAACAGGTGATAAGACACAAAATATGGTCTGATATGCTCTGTACAGAGTAGAGAAATGGCTTATCGTCTTATACTTATGCAGGCTGCAGTTATTACACCGGAAAAAAACTGGAAACGATTTCGCAATAAGATTTGAGTGACCTCTTGAGGTATTGTTGTGATTAGTGATACTGTAGCTATTCTTTGCACGGAACTGGCCGATGTGCAGAGTAGGTTTGCAGCGAATCGGCATCGTCGGTTCGCACTTTCGCACAGTGCGTACGAATGGCTAAGAGTGCGTATTCGGCTGCTATGTGGATGAAGGGGCTAAAGAAGTGCTTGTAAAATGGATTTTTCCCTAGACGATCGAATGAAAATCTCCCGTGGGCTGCGGGGAGTGTTGGAGAGTATTGGATCTCAACAGATCTTCTACTTCTTCGAGTGAACCGTTCTGCCGGGAAAGGTATTGGGCCGTAGGTTCAGATAAGGTCGATCCCCTAATGCCATGGCATTGTACCAACCAGTAACCATCACAAATCTCATGCTATTTCTGTTACCCCTACCTCAACCACATGCTTAATCACACTTTACTGCATTTCAAGATGTACGGAACAAGCTATCCGCATACTCTGCAGTGTCCCAACTTGCTGCTTCACAGAATTTCAAAGTTGGCGCCCGAATAGCACTCTACTCGGGCCAAGTCCACTCTCTGTTTTGACTACATACAGGGTTGTGATTACAACTGGTATGAAAGAGCATCTCGTACTTTATTAGACTTCCGAGCGTAATCAACCAGGCAACCATTTTAAAGTTTTTTTTCACTGCGCCAATTCATTTTGGGAACGCGGCATCTTGGGTTTGGATAAGAGCAATGCTATAGATGCCGGTAGAGTTAAGAGAATAGTAATATCAGTCCCGGAAGTCTGATAGACTAGATATGTGACAAATATGCCCAATCTTACACGTATCTTCATTGCTCTTTTCAACGAACCTCGAGGACTCCGCTGTATTTGTCCTTAATTAACGGCCAAAAGAAGAGTATAGATTGAAATTCGAGGTCCCTGCCAATTAAAGCCTGAATTGTTATTCTTTCGATCGAACTCAATTCTCCTGTCAAAAGCAAAAAGGAGATGCCAGAGAAGTGAGCTAGTACCGATGTGGTATTTGAGCTCTAAATAAATGAACTTTGATGCCCAATAGGGGCATGGTGGTTTAGTGGTATAGCTTTCCATCATTAATTTATATACCATTTCTATGCCCGAAAGACATCTCCAACAGAAAGGCAAAATAGACACACCTCTAATGACTCAGAAAATCGCTGCCAATCTTTTGGATATAATCGGTTTTTTACAAGCTTTACCATACTTGCAAGATAAACCCACAATATTATGCCCAAGGTGCTGTAAGGCTTGTTTAATATGGAAACTGTGTGAATCTTCGGAGCGTGTTCCGTAACCGTGCATTGATACAAGTGGACCAATAGAAATACCATTGAAATTGATTTAGGAATTTATCGTTAGAGGGATCGAATATATAAAGAGGGATCGAGATGGACTTTCGAGATAAAACATAGAGGTTTTTATGAAATGGGCGGATCTACGACGGCTATCGAAATACTGGTGTTTATATATATATATGATTGACAGTAAGGATATGATACACCTCTTCTTTATATGGAGTGGAAGATTGAGATCTGGTTCGGAAGGAGACAATATGCAGTAGATCTACAGTATCAGCCCTGAGATTTCATGAACTTTAATCGAAACCAAGCTTATGTTGCGACGATGCGAGATGCACATTTGGCGGCGTGAACGAATAACCCTTCCGTAATTATAAGGTTTTGTAAAACTTCATGTTAGTCTTGAAAATATGAAGAAAGATGAAGAAGAAAATGCCGAAGCCCGTGTAGCACACCTAATGAATGCCATACGAGCATGCCAATCTTGAATGCGTAACTCATATGTTTCTCTCACCATCTCGATAAATACATGTCGAAGCTTTCACGTGGCTTTGTACCTTACGTTTGTAGGTGCCGAGCGGAGGAAACTATCGAATTCGATGCTAAAGTTGTGATCAGCACCTCGCCCTACCCTCCCCAACTTCATATCCTACCCCGCTTACTTCGCCATGTCCGCATGTCCATTTAGATTTGACATTCTCATGTCAAACTACACCGGTGACTCTATGGCAGACACATGAGACTCAAAAACTTATTGTATTGGACTCCAAATCGACAAAGTCACCGAGGGTTCCGGAACTGGAAAGTGTCTCTACCCGTGTCAATTCGCGTAGGCACAAGAAAATCCTACGCATCCCCAAGACGAGGCAGTGCAATACAGGAGTACTTGGCTCAAGTTCATGAATATGAATGCAAATATGTCCAATGGTGATAAGTTAATATGTTATGCTACGTTTTGCTTCGAGGTGCTGTGACGACCAGATTCTGATAATGACATGCTTGACTGTGAGAACTCTGCAAGTTCATTACTGGCAGAACGATCTATTGAACCCCTCTCAAGATTAGTCTTGATTAGATTAGGGGCTGAAGGTGGCTACTTTACGTACCATCTTCTTGGGTATTTTCCGAATTTCTAATTGCTGACATGAGGAAAGAAGAGCCTGTCGGTTTGCACATGTTAGCAATATTGGGAATTGAGGCTTGTTTTGCCGAAAAGGCAGTTGAGATCTCGAGGTTGATAATGGCCCCATTTTGCCTATCCAACCTAGGGAAGAGTATCGACACTTCAATGGGCTAGTCTTACTACTACGACTATTGAAGGGTCATAGACTACTGGCATGTTTATTCCGTTAATACAAATACATAGCAGTGTTCTATAGTGGCTGTACTTCCAGCTTCTTATTTGTCCAAATTTTCAAGACTGTTTGAGCTTCTTCGTTAGTTGAAGCCATAGCTTTCACGATCATATTCGTCGTTGTGGCCTCACTGAATTTCTAATCATCGATCTTCCGTCTTGAACAGCTCGTCATACATACCTCTGAGGGTTGGCTCGGTTGGTAAACACCTCAGAACTATCTCCGTCTTAAATCCTTACAACGCTCTGTGATTCACTGGTTGCCGTGATATGCAGTACGTAGGTTTACATTCTAAAATCTTCTTAGGGACCTCCCTCGATCTTCGAATTCCTTCTAAAGTTAGCCTTAACGTTCGATCACTTTCTTTGGATTACAGCTTGATATCAACCACTCCACATGCGAACCACCCCCTCTGAATTCTCAAGTATCCTTGATTGGGAATGGTTGCATGATATCGGATAATTCAGAAGCTCTACTGGATCATTACTTTCAGGCCATTTATGATACGATCTTTGCTTACACCAAAACATTGAAGCCTCAAAGCTGTGATCTCAATCAGGTGTCAAAATAATACCCGTCAAATTCTTCCGTGTTATTCACCTGAATGCTTTCAAATCAATCCCTTTTTTACACTAAATAGGTCCTATGAACATTTTGCGTTATCAACTCTTAGGATTTAATTCGGCATGTCCTAGACGTTTTGCTCCTGAACGAGATACGGATGATTACTTCCGACCTTTTTTCACGTATGAAAAGGGTCATCAATTCACAATTTACTTGTATGCACGATAATGAACGCCGAAGTCTATTAAAATTGATATTATACTTAGATATTGAAATTTGAAAACACTTACGCGGCACAGTATTAATTGAGGGCTCGGCTGGAATTCGATGAATTTTCCCCACCAAAACTAGTACAAAAGTACTTATTTTAAAATTCAATTATAATTTCAAAAATCATTTAAATTTTATAACAAATTAAACGTTTAATAGAGATTCGATCTGAAAATCGATCTGTTTTTTTTATATAATTCTTTTTACTAAAATCTCGAAAAGTTATATCATCATTTTAAGATACCATAGTAATTTTGGTAAGTTCGGTTAGATTGGCCGGGCCTTTATCAAATACTATGCGTAGTACGTTTCAATACTTTGTGATAAGATCAAATCTTGTTTCAAAAAATATAGAAAATTTATATTACGTTTACAAGGGAGTATATTTTACGTGTCCTGATTTTTTTCGTTCTGCTGGAGCATATGGATAAAGCAGCAGTCGAGTGACTTGAATCTAAAACTTTCTTTTTCTTCGAAAATTGTGGAGAGCCCTGGGTTTCTTTTGTCCCTGTTGATGTTCTGGATGGATCACGACAAAACAAAAGGAGGCAGGATGCCAGAGAAACGAAGATTCCTCTGAAAAAAATCTCTGCTCAAATTGAAACAGTTCTAGAAGTCTCGATTTTGATTAATTACCCACTTTTCTCGTTCCGAGAAGAGAGACAATCTACGAACGATCGAGGGTAAATTAAGGAAAACATCTATCTGTCTTCTGGAATTCCCCTATACCGATGTACATAGACACAGCTGCGATGTTGAGGAAGCAAAACTGGAGAAGTCTTTTTGGTAACTCCTTGACGATGCAGCAGGGGGCCCCGCGTGGGGTTGGGATCGTCGAAATCTAGAACTTGTTCTTTACTACTCGTAAGTTTTGACGTGTCAGAATTGTGATCTACGAACCATGATCGTCAAGTATCTTGAAGGTCAAAATCATAAGGACAATACTCAGCAACTGTATTCGATGCTACATTTTCTTGATACTCTCGCTGCTTGCTTTCCCCAATACTACCTAGTTCCTCTCCATCCTGTGCCTGAGCCTTAGATGTACCTTTCATTACACAAAGAAACAGCGTACATACATGAACAATGAAAGAGCAGATTCCTGATTGCTCTTGTATAAATCACTTCCTTTTCTGGTACGGATCCAGGAAGCATGATGTGTTTGCATAATTAGACTTAGGATTTTCCCTTGAATTGTATATGGCACTGCGAACGTAAATGAGTGGGTATGAATATACAGCTGTCTTGCAGGCACGTCGCATTTCCTATTCCCGGAATCCGGAATCCGAGATCGAATAATGTTTCAGTTCCTGGTTGCTCTTTACTTCTGAGAACTCATCGATGTTCAGGAATCTCCCAAGATTCATTCATGTGGATAGCAAATCTATTATTATCTTCCCCCTTTCTCAAATATTAGCACAGCAACACTGGCACTTTTCACGAACAAGCTATCTTTGGTCAGCCCCTAGCCCCTATCTCGAAGCGATACCTTGTACCAAGAATACCCATACTTTTGCCACAAATTAAGTCTTCTTTCAGCTAATTATTCATCAGGATTATTCACTGAATCTCCTATTCGGTTCTTTCTCAATCCTTAAATGAATGGACTCTATGCAATAGAGCGTATGGCACTGGTGTTCCAAGGAATGGCGAAAAGGCAGCTGTTTACTTGAAGTAATGGATAACAAGCACCATTGCAATTATGAAAAACAAAAGTCGCCAAAGAGAGGGATGACTTCAAAGAAGCAGTGTAGGTGAAGGTGTAATTGGGCAGATACGGAACAAGGGTATTATCAGCAATAGTCGGATCACCCTTCTCATATTCTAGATTGTTTTTTCGGATGTTGGGACTCAGTATTCTGTCAATTACCATGCCAAACAGAGGTGTGCAGAACAAACACAGTAACGACAATGCGGGTGTAGTAAGCCCTATTACGATCCAAAATATTGAACAAATCAAGGTCTATAGACCTAGAAGTTGGATATAAATGCCCCGTGGAAGAAATGTACTTATGGTCGAGATGTGCAGTCACTAAGGAACCATCAATATGCAAGGTATTTTAATACTTATGAAGAAGGATCACATTTCATCTCAATCAGAACAGATAGAAATGGTTGATTGTTCAACCTTGTTTGTGTCTTTTATTCAAGTCAAGATGAAGGTATTCAAAAGTAAACCCCTCACATGACATAGCCGCTTGGTTTCTTTGGCGTGTTTGGTTAATCAGCTCCGAGTGAACGAAAAAAGCCGCACACCAATAAGATACCTTCTTTTCAAAATTATATATCAAATTATTGTATCAAATTTTCGAATTCAAATTTGCAAACAATCAGAGACAATCTACTTAGTTTGAGATATACCTACTTTTTATCGAACTTGGATTTCAATTGATGAAATTAGATAGTATTGAAGTTGAGTGCTGATAATATCTTTTTTAATTTTTGGGTCGTTTAATATGCGGGGTTTTCCGTACACGTGGAGATCAGATATCCATCAACACTCATCCATTGGTAGATAGCCGAAGCGGCCGCTAGAGTCCAATTTTTTCAGATCATCAAACCAAGGATCAATGGTCGGGCCGAACCCATATGATTTTGGTAACCTTATTCCAATTGCAACTGGCACAAAAGTCAATAAGTTATAAGGAAGATATCAAAGAACAACGACCCTCTCTCTCACCCGCGCACCACCACATCCCCAGAGCCAGACCCTCAGAAAAAATGGCATCAGTTCTTACAATCACTGCGGGGCTTGCTGCCGCGGCATTCTTAGTAAGCATTCTATTCCATGCCTCGCCGAATCAATCTCCAATTCTAACCATCATCACAGGGCCGCGCAGGTCTCGTAGCGTTCCGGAAATCGCGAGGAGAAGCCGTCGGAGCACTTGGAAAGGCCTTTTACAAGGGCGGATTCGAGCCCAAGATGAATCGCAGAGAAGCTGCACTCATTCTACAACTCAGGTACGTTGAAGCTACCCCTCCTTCTCCTCAACCCATCGCGCAAACTAATTTATCTTCTCTCCGCAGCGAACGACAACTTACCAAAGAGCGCATACGAAAAACTCACCGCACCCTAATGATGTTGAACCATCCAGATCGAGGAGGTTCGCCATATCTAGCCACGAAAGTGAACGAAGCGAAGGAGTTTTTGGAGAAAAACGGTTAATCTTTCTTAATTCCGCCTACAACTTTTTGGGATTGTGAATGGATTCTTCTTGGATTGAGTCGAAAACTTTCTATGTCTCGACTTCCGTACACTTCAACTATCCGCAAAAATAACGGTTTCAACCCTGCTACTTTGACTGTTTTTGTCAATCCTTGCACATTCATATGCGAGTTGGGCATGATTCGGTTCTGTTCCTATCGATTTCATCCACCACTGCGTTTACTGCTACGACATCAAGGCTCGCGATCTACCAAAGCTCATGTTCAAATCCATCTCTGTTACTCTGCATACCGCTTCTCGAACCGATAACGCGAGAGATGGCCAGCAATATCATTATCTCCAAGACCGACTTTCTTTCCCTGTACATCACTTTCTCTCTACCCTTCCATTTCACAAATCTCCACAGATGGCATTATAGCGAATGGCGTTTACGTATAATATTGGCAGCGTGGTGGCGAGGTTATTTTGTTCATGATTTCCATGAATCATGATGAATTGATGGATAGATGCATGGGCTGGATGGCGTTTCATTGTACATTACCAACGGATTATCACAATCTGAAATCTCCTCTTCTTCTAAGTTACTTGAGAATATAAACATAAGTTCATTTCCTTCCCGGGGTGGGCGCATGGAATTTTATACGCTCAGATATTGGTCTGTCATCCAACATAATCTGTATTGGTCATGATGCATGTGAAAGTATAGCGTTTTCATTGATCTATGTAATGCATGTAAGTAACCCTTGCTATGCCATGTAATCCTCGCTACATCGTATCCTTCGACGTGTTTACTGTATGATGTAAAGAAGCCGTCTATAGCTCTCCGAGGAAAGAAAGCGAAAGAAAGCAAAAAGGAATCCCAACGCACTCTAAATGCAAACTTCTTCGCTATATCCTCAATGACAACTAAGCAAATATGATTGGGTGTGCAAAGAACAACCAGTGAACGGAGGGGAAATTCCGTGCATTTGTAAGTATCTTCGTAGGTGATTTGATCGATCGATGGATGTGTGACAAGATATTATCTTAGACTCTCCATTCTGTCAAACCCAAATCCAGACCCAAAGAGAAAAAGAAATGGCATCTACCACTCAAACTTACGTACTCTCTGTTGTTCCTGACGTTGGAGTGATGCATTCGCCGAGAGATCTATAGGGATTTTACCTTGTTCTTGGAGTTCGGCCAGAGTGGCAGCTTTCATTTTTTGTTCGAGGCCCGTGATTTCGGAATCGAGAGATGTAGATGTGGAGGGTTGATTGGTGGGAGCGGGGGCAGTAGAGGTTGATGTTTGGTCAATTGGAGCTGGTGCAGAGTCTGCTGTTGTGTCTCGATTTGCCCATTCTCGACCCCAGTCACCACCTGTTCGGAGGTTAGATGTTGTTTGATCCTCAGGATTGGCTTTGCTATCGGCATTGGAACCACCATCGGTGCTAGCTAATGACTTGAAACTTGGACCTAGACTCTTGTATCCAAATTTCTCTGCAGGTACAAGCGCTGGCTCAGGCACAGGAGCGAAATCCGCCTTGGATTTTCCATTCTTTTTCGGGGTAACCGGAGGTGTTCTCCACCCTCCCTGAGAACCTTGGCTTTGTCCTTGAGCAACACCAGCCCAAGAGGTAGAATCATTCATATCCGTTACCTTTGGTCTTCTACTCGCAGCTTTCTTGGCAGCATCAGCTGCTTTCTTGGCGTCTGCTTGCTCGGGCGTGATACGATCACCACCGTCGCTACCATCAGAGGACCAACCTTCTTCGCGCTCATAAGCTAGCTCCACTGCTTCTTTGACGGCTCTGATTGATGAGTTAGCATATTGGTGAAACTCAGGACATGTGTCACAGTGAAATTCTTGGTAGACGGGAGGAAAGTGGTTAAGATGAGAGGTAGACATACTCAGAGATTCTATCCTTCTTCAACTTGTCTTTCTCCTTTCTTTCAATCTTCCTTTCGACCAAATGCTTACAAGCAATTCCTAACATAGCCTGCAAAGTATACACGGCGTCATTACCCGCATTATGTAAATTCCAGGCAGCAATACCAATTTCGGCAAGGATAGCAGATAAACTTCTTGGGTTGGTTTCCCGTTTCAGAGCTCGCCACATGAGAGTGGTATCGCAACCTTCATGTAGATTAAGATTGTTGATCTCGTAGCCAATTTGGCGGAGGAAACGAATATCTGCATCAACATCGTGGCCAACAAGGATGATGTTACGTTTCTGATTGGCAAGATCGGCGGAAGGAGAAGGATCTGAGAAGGGGTATTTGAAACAGCTTCCAACTACGCGAGGTGCATCGTCTCTATAGATTATCTCGCTCGTGCTGTTCAGAAAAAGTGTCAGTAGTAATCTGCATATAAGAAGCAAGGAAGGGAAACAATGTGGCCGATAGTCCAAATTAGCAGTACAGATTGATTTAAATGATTCAATTCATTTTGATGATGAGAGGTTCATCATTATTAGACCTCAACCTGGACTATCGAAAGTCTTTGAGGAAAAATGTAACATCACCTGACCTCAAAGATCATGGGGATTTGGAACGATGGAAAGAACATACCCAAACTCAAAACTACCAGCACATCCCTGAACATGTTTTGTGTTATTGAAATGCATGTGCTCCTTGATACGAAAATGTCTTGCGCGAATAGCTTTTCTCCAATTTTCGCCGAGTACACCCGGTTCCATATTAGCAATATCCAGAACATCAAGAGTGGCGATGCCAATCTCCGTAATGATGTTGTTGTTTAGTTCATAAGCTTCAACATCTATACAGACAAAAACGACTGCATCCTCCATCATAAACTTTGTAGGTTTCTCCGGGTCATAGAAGGTATTGTTATCTGCAGAGTCAGAACCTGTGAGTGTGTCAATATCTGATCGCTTGCGCAACCCTAGGTAACGCTGGACACGCTTGGTAGAATCCTTCCAAGCTTTTTGTTTGGCAACTCGCTCGACTCGTTGTTTCTCCTTATTTGCTGCTTTTTTATTCTTTGAGGTCAGATTTAAAGCTTCGATCTTGGCTCTAAAGGCCGCAAGTGATGTATCTACAAGTGGCTTTGTAATAGGGGGTTCACCATCAAGTTTGTAGTATCGAGGTGGGACGTTTTCTCTCAACTCATCCGCCATGTTTTTGTTGAGTACTCGACCAAGATATCTAGGGTAAGGAGTGCCGTCGTTACTGAAGACTGCGTCAAATGCGCCTACTGATCCCGAAGGAATAGTAAGATTCGTACCAAGTGCTCTATTAATAACAGCCAGAAAGTATTCGACTTGCTTAGTAGGAACAAGGATTATCGGGCTTTGATTCGGATCTTCTCTCAATCGATACAGATAGAAGCTGTCTAGTGTTAGGATAAAGGGAGAGAGAACTCTCAAACCTCTATAAAAAGGTTGTAACAAGTTTGAGGGCAAAGGAATCCAGGGGTGAGCAATAGATAAGACTTACAAATCCCAAGTTTGCAAATAGCATTTGCCTCCGTAGAAGAACTGCTCCGTAACCTGCAACTTTGTCAGTATATGAATGGTGTAAAGCGGGAGAAGAGGAAAAGAAGGAGGTCCATCGAGGTATAGAGTGAATGATCTACTCAAGTAGGACGATCGACTATCGACCCCGCAGTGGTGATAGGAATAGATACAGGTGGGGGGATAATGCTCGAGTATCTTACTTTTGGTCTATTTGCATTACCAACATATCTATACGCATACTGCGATACAGTCTTCCAAGGACAAAAGCTTTCACCTTCCGCAGCAAGCTGGCCATACTCTAGACCCTTGTACTCCTGGAAGTCATTAGGACCCAGCTCAGGATCTATACCTCAAGATTAGAATGTTCGAGACGAAATAGCACAGTTTAACATACAAAGTAATGGCGCCGATGACCCATAGTGATGTTGGTTCATACCCGCCCGCATTCTGGCCGTGATGTTCTCCCCGTCGTCAAATTCATCATCTTCATTTCGATGCTGTCCAGAAACATTGGTACGTTGTTTCGATTTCTCAGAATTTGATTGGGGCAAAGAATCTTCTTCTTCGGATGTGCCCTCGTAGATATTGTGAGCTTTGATTTTGAATCCCTCAGGGAGCACGAATGCATCTTCGCCTTCGGGTAGTGTTTCCTCCATGTTAGGATTGTCGTAAACTTCTTGTTGGCCGGTCAATGCTCTCAGGCGATCAATCCGGTCATTCATCTTGATCTAAAACTAGAATATTTGAATATTTGAATTGTTGTTGTGGTTTCGTTTTGGAAGGTGGAAGGAATTGAGCAATCTTGAAGAAGCAGGAACCAAATGGGGCAGCCTTTCTTAGTCTTTTAAAACCACTACTTATCTGCAAATGAATATCCACCTGTGATATTCACTCTAAAACTCTAAATATCTTCTTAAATATTAGGTGCTTTCTTTACACTTGATAGATCTTTGACAGAAGTATGGGGTAAAACACACTGTTATGAAGGTGACTTTAGCAGTCTGATTGCAGGGTTCGTCACCTGACCTTGACAAAAGCAAACTTATGTGTGAGACTGCCTCAGGATAGATTCTCACCAGCTTGTTGTAGAAACGTCACTCGTGGAGTATTTAGATCATCTTTCTTTGAACCGATATGGGGTAACGTACTCTCAAAGGTAAGTAAAGGTTTATTTTATTGCATTCATGAAGGAAGTGTGTATGCATCTGATGTGAAAATGTTCATCTTTAGCGTTACATTTCCCGAAGCGAGATTATAGCGTCTTTCATCAGAGAGACCCCTATAATATATGAATACCTAGTATGATTGACTCTATTACCCACGATTATCAGTAACCTTAATGCTACTCTATCTTCCTCACAGCTTTTCGTAAGATCATGATACGTAGATCCTCCCACACCATAGACCTCGACTTACATGTATATATATAATTTTCCTCAAGTGGTAACTCCAAAATATTGGCAAGGATTGAATTTCCTTAATCATCATATTATTGCATACGATGATATCGTCTAGCTGATAATTCGCTATCTCATAGCCAGTTAATTTACTTCTTTTTGTGTCCTCTAAGAGATGAACAAATATGGCATCATCTACCACCATCTTACTTCCCGCTTGAAAAAATTAAAAGAATATCACAATCAGTTAAGCAATGCACATAGGCATATAACAACTCCTTGGCACCTGATCATAAAGCTCGCTCCCAGCTCCCATATCATGTTGGATAACCCAATCCCAGCCATTGCATGCCAAGCAATACCATGACAACTAAGTCATCATGCCAGATGAGATAGATATCAACAGTTATGCCGGAACGCCACTAATGCCAAAAAAAATGAATACCACCCCACCATTAGCTTCGCTGTTTTTCCCCACCGAGCCACCATAGCCCCATCCATACCCTAATTTCAATCAAAGATCGTAAACATGAAAACAAGTCACCAGAGGTTATCTAATGATACCCCAATCCGCAAGTTTCCCTCCACCAGCATCGCAATCACCTCTTTGGCCGGGCTTTCTACCGAACACATTCCAGAACCTCAAAGTCTCATCGCCTGCACCCGTTACTACAACTCTGCCATCAGGACTCATTGCCAGGTACAATACTCTGTATGTATGACCTGTAAGACTAACAACTTGTTGCATGCTTGGATATTTCCACACCACAATTTGGTTTTGTGAATAACCATGGGTGGATACGATTTCATTCGAATTTTTTGACCATGCAAGATTGCATACTTGAGAGCCGGTATCAACTTCATTGAGTTTGATACCGCGCTTAGTATCATGGAATATGATGCGACGATCTGCCGTACCGCCTCCAGATGCAAGAAGGCCACTCTGATGAGGCGACCAGGCAATAGCTTTGACAGCAGCAGTATGATCACTGAATTTGTAAGTTGGAGTATCAGATAGCTTATCCCAAACCATAAGTTTGTTATCGTTGCCACCTGATGCGAGTTGTTGATCATCGCAATTCCAACGAAGACCACAAACTTCTTGCTTATGTCCAACTAGTTTCCTCAACCATTGATCAGGAGCCCGTACGTCTCTGTGGTAAATGAGACGATCTCTAGAACCGGAAGTAAGGATATGATCATTCCAAGCAAGGGAGCCCACTCGAGCTGTATGCCCTGTCATTGTTCTTAAACGTCGTACACGCTCTGCATCCCAGATTTGAACAAATCCTTTTCCAGTACCAATGGCAATATGAGAGCCACGTTGAATCCAAGAGACACTTGTGACAGTATCATCATTCAACTCGCAAAGCTTGTTGACTCGCCCAGTCTGTGAATTCCACATATATACACAAGATCCAAGTCCCACCCCGAGAACATTGCTGCTTCCCCAATCCACAAGGTTGAGGTAAAAATCATCAGCTAAATCAGGAGCGTCTAATACCTTGTATGGCACCTTGCTCACGACTCGAGGTTGCTTGCGTGGACTCATTAGCATTTGCTGGCTGTTGAATCGTACAGGAGAGACGCTGTAGAGCTCCGATCTAACATCCAGATTGATTCCATGTCTACTCTGTGGCGTCCGCGATGGAGTGGGGTGACCAGCGATATTTGTATGATGCCGCGGTGACATATACGTGAAAAGGTTCTTATGTGGGGTTGAAGGGGTAAGAGATGCAGGTAGTGATGAAACCGCAGGTGAAATGTGAGGCGGAGTGTGAGATCTGGTAGGATCATTGATAGTTGTTGTATGTGATTCGGGTGACAAACTTGTAGGTGTGGGCTGTGGGATTGTGGTATCAAAGAGCTCGGACCTAAGCAAGGTAGAGAATGTCCTATTGGCTTCCTCAGCTGGTCCAAGATTAGCTAGCTGCTGATGTGGGACATTCACCGTTGACCTACTTCTTTGGAAATGTAGTTCACCATGTGGGGTACGCTTCTTTTGTTTAGAGGGTGTCGCTGGAGATCCCTCATCATGCAGTAAACTGAAGCTGGCTTGCAAATCTTGTCCTTCTCGATTTGGAATAAATCTAGATATGAAATATCAGTACACTGTCTGATGAAGCAATTTAACATGTAGCGTTAGGCGCATATTCAGCTTTAGCCTGGGCGATTTCTCATACTTTAGAGCAGTAGCTTTTTGAAATGTCAAACCAACAAAGATCAAAACCTCCTTAGCAAAATCATTTTATACTTTCAATGTTTCCGAGATTCCGCAATTACAATGCCGCACAAAAAAAACCATAATTCTTACCTGTCGCCATATACCCGTTGTCGCTTTCTGCTTGGGCTACCTCCAGGTGTAATATCGCGATGCCTGCCACCGGCATCCTCGAATTCTCTCATAAGAGCTTTGTTCAGCGCATTCGAATCGACCGCATCAGCATTGGAGCGATATGTTCTGCTTGTGTTTCTTGACGCGTTTGCGTTCCCTTCTTGTGGTTTCCGTTCCGTCATCCTCTTACTTGTTGTGGTAGGAGGGGTTGATGAGCGGGGTGGTGTCGATATTGGTGGGGTATTTAAAGAATGTTGAGTCTTTTTGAGGTTCGCATGAGATTTGGAAGAGCTATAACTTGGGTCGCCTTTGATCCCCATGGTGATTGGCCTGGAAGAAAAAGCAAGCGATTATTGGCTAGAGGAGCTGGTGGGAAGTCTTCCCAAATGAAGTAAGTAGTTCGAGACCTAATGCCCCTGCCTAACTGCTGAAATTATCGGAATCGACCTAAGCCCAGGATTTGAATTGTATTGTCGTTATGCGCAATGCGATCGTCGCGTCGTCGTGATAATCAACTTTCGTATCAATATTTTGGTTCGGTGGTTCGTTTCCCTGCCACCCATCTATTGTTGTACTAGGAAGGAAGGGTCCGCAATCAATTGTAGGCTCGCTTTGCCGCTGTCCACCCGTCCTTGACTAATCGCAAAGTCACCAATATCGCTTTTGAAAAAAATTCTTTTCAATTATTATATGCTGTTGACTGATCTCTACAAATGTAGATCGTCGAGAGTTGTGGTTGTTGATAGAAGGGGAGTCGATAATATTTTGGAGTCGAGGCGGAAGACGTAACGCTATTCCCTTATCGGCGACACCCTACGCGAAGATTCCGGCTTCCGTAATGTTTGAATGCTGCGTTTTTCTAGCTGTTTGCAAAGCAAAGACCTACGGATGGTATTAATGCGAACGATTGAATGAAGCTTGGTTTTTGAAGATTTCCCATGAAGAATGAAGTATGGAAATAATAATAATACTAGATGAACTGTTTTAGGAAGTGAGTTCAAAATTGCTATATTGTAAGTTTTACAAGAATGAATGAATGAATGTAGAGTAGAGTAGAATAGAATAGACATGTCCTGTCCTATAGTACATTTCCTAACGAATAACGAATATTACCCCCTGATTTGAATGGAACGACGCGACCTCTGCCACTTCCCTTGCCATTGACTCTGTACAATCGCGACTACTCCATCTTAGAATCTGATACTTCTTAGAATGGGGTAAAGGCAATAAAGCCATAGCAATGGCATAGCAAAATCCGAATCAAAACAAAGCCTCAATATGGTAATTATGTGGTTTCACACGTCTCGCTCTCTTTGGATTTGTTATGAGGGAGAGGGTAGCTGGAAACGAAACGCGGATGATTTCCTCCGACTGGTCATTTTCGAGTCAGGGGTTTCCTGCATGCAACACTGACAGTAATTCATTGGTCCTAATTGCATTGAGCGCGTAAAGTATTACGGAGGTTTGTATATATCATAAATGTATTTTGATTCTGACAATAACATTCACGAAAAATTGACTGTTTGCATTAACAATAGATTGATTGAGTGTGAAGGAGATGTCAAAAACATTAAATAACAACAACAACAACAAAAACTCAATAGTTGATGACTTCGCATCCCCAGCTAACAAGACGATGGGATGTACTACCTATCGTACTGCACCAAATAAACTTCCTGTACCAGTACAACGTAAGAGCAATATTATTAAGCCCCCGCAGTCCATTCATTATTCTAGCGTTCCATGAAGCCGTTTATAGTTCATTCGAACTTTTCTCGAATATTGGGACTGTCAATTTCTTCTTACGGAATAACTTTAATCATGGAGTAGCCATGAACTCGATTCAATTATACACACTATCCCCAACAACATTGACTATGTAAGTTGCAGAGATTGCTGGTATAATAATATAATAAGTATTGTAAAATACACCAAGATGTAATTGTGCCTTCCCCTATATGTAGGAGCTTTAGTCAATTAAAACATCAGACTCTTTAAAAATTTATATAGGAAAATTCATTAGACCAAAGTATTATAAACATACATCTCAGTATACAAATTTACAAAAATCATTAAAATAATAAACTTTTTTTTTAAAGAAAGTTCTATTCTAAGTTGATTGAAGTCTATTAAAAGCTTTAAAGGCTTCAAAAGCTTCAATAACTATAAAATCGTTAAAGTTAAAGATAATTGATAACAAATGATAAGATCGATCGAATTCAGAGATTTGAGGGGAACAATTTAATATATTATATTCCAATTTCTTAAAACAGCAATATAATCTCTAAAACAGTAAGTTTTACAACACTTATTACCCTTCCAACCTCTCTATACTCTGTACTAGGTACTAGATGCTAGATGCTAGGTGCTAGGTGGGGATGTACTCTTACAACGGTTGGAAGCTCCGACTCTTCCCATCTATTCTCTCTACAAGAGTACTTACTATACCGACGAAAAGGGATGGCAATGAATCAATGACAAGAGAGAAAACGACGGAGATTGACACGCATTATATACTTTCTAAAGATAATCTAAGGAAATGTAATGAATGAAATGATGAAATTTTAAGCATATTTCTACTCTTAAGTGCTTTAAATTACATATAATCTATAATTTCAAAGAGGCATACGAGTATATACAATACAATACAATACAATACAATACACCACACCCCTCCCTACCTTTTAATTATCAATTGTTGCTATGGATAATAGTCCAAATAGCGGTATACCTACCTACTTGCCAATTTCCCCTATGATTTCTCCATTGAGGGCGGAAACCCCACCTTTCCTTACTAATTCCTCAAGTAGTTTGGTAAATTGTTGGGATCCACACGTGAGATTGGCACTTCAACTTCTCCAAAGAAAACATACCGAGTACAGTAAGTACATCGTAATTTGGCGGGCTGGCGGGCTGGCGGACTTTCGAAGGCGGGGTAGAAAATGCACTCCAGCGAAAAAAAAGTGAGTTTAAGGTTTAGATAAACCCAGTCTGTGGAGTCGTTAGCAATCCCCGCATTTCTCCCAATTTCCCACTTCCTCCGTTTTCCAAGATCAACATCCTGGGTAAAAAGGGCCACCGCGTTATTGATTTCTTCTCTTTCGAGCTAAGCCGTCGCTTTTCTCGGTCGTATCGTGGGGAATCGCGTATTCATGAATTTCATGAATTGCTATGCCATAAGCCAAAGACCCGGGAAACCCCAGAATATGTCACAATAACTCATCACTTGACTGCGAGAATTTGCATTTGGTCATCAAATATGGGGATTGGTAACTCAAAGTCGATCCATTCAATCCAGCGCGTCGGGGGTAGTGAAATTTCAGGAGTAAGTATATAAAGATGGCCAATTTCCAGCTCGAATGGGGTGAAATCATCTTCAACATCTTCTCACAATGTTTCGCTTTACTTCTTTAGCTGTCACTATTCTGGCCGCTGTATCCAGTGCGCAGAACACGACCTCCCCTTCCGCATCGGGTAGCCGTGTTCCAACCGATGCCCCTTCACCGGGTGATTATACCGGGGCATTGCGACCTCAGATTCATTATTCCCCACCTAAGAATTTTATGAATGATCCCAATGGACTTTTCAGAGATGCAGATGGAGTTTATCACGTCTATTATCAATGTGATTAACCCTTGGATTCCTCTATCATGACGTCGCTAACAACCTTCAAGATAACCCAACAGAAACTGTAGCAGGAAACCAGCATTGGGGCCATGCAACATCCAAAGATCTCTATCACTGGGACAACCAAAAGATAGCACTTTATCCGGGGAATAAAGGCGAAGGAATTTTCAGCGGAAGCGCAGTGGTCGATGCAAACAACACATCTGGGTTCTTTCCCAATCAAACCAACGGTGTAGTTGCAATCTACACTCTCAACACTCCTGAGACCGAGACCCAAAATATCGCCTATTCTTTCGATGGCGGTTACACTTTTGAGAAATATGCCAAAAACCCCGTCATCCCATCTACCTCTAACCAATTCCGTGACCCTCACGTCACATGGTACGAGGACCACTGGGTAATGGTGGTCGCCTATGCTCGGGCCTTCGAGATCGGGATCTTCACCTCCCCTGATCTCAAAGAATGGACCGCCACCTCCAATTTCAGTCACCATGGTCTTCTAGGTCTCCAATACGAATGTCCCAATCTAGTCCGCATGCCCGTCGCCAACGGCACCGGAGATGAAGACATGTATCTCCTCGCTATCTCAATCAATCCCGGTGCACCTCTCGGCGGGTCCATCACGGAATATTTCCCCGGTACATTCAATGGAACGCATTTCACCCCCCTCGATTCCGCAGCCCGCATTGCCGACTTCGCAAAAGACAACTACGCGGGCCAATTTTTCGGCGGGATTCCTGCAGATGAGGACCCTGTTTTCTTAGCCTGGGCCAGTAACTGGGAGTACGCACAACAAGTCCCAACCGGAGAGCTCGAGGGCTGGCGCAGTGCCATGGCTCTTCCCCGCCGCGTCCATCTCGCAAATGTAACGCGTACAGGCTGGGCTCTCGTTCAATACCCGTACGACTTGACGCCTCTCTACAATGAGACCGCACCCTTAGTCTCGAGTGGAAATCTCGGAAACGCAAGTCTCATCGCGGACTACTCATCTATTGACAGTGGCGCAATATACATCAGCTGCAAAGTAACCAACATTCCCAACAACACTCTCGCACAAGGAACCCTAAACTTCACGTTCTCCTCCTCTACCACTCGCGAGTCCGTCTCCGGAGGCATCTTCCTTGGAGGTGACGCACCTTTCTGGCTTTCCCGCCGCAACTTCAACGGCTTCGCAGAAAGCAATCCATTCTTCACAGATCGATTCTCCGTCGGCAACACCATCAACGACGAAGGAACATTCCAACTCGACGTCGTGATCGATCGATCGATTCTCGACGTCTTTGTAGACGGAGGAAGAAGCAGTGGAACCATTACCTTTTTCCCCGAAGGAGTCTTGGACACCGTAGAAGTCAGAGCCGGCGGCCTCAACGAGGGCGTGGTAGTTGATGCCAAGATTTGGGGATTGGATAGCGCGTGGAGTGCTATGGCGAACAATGACGGCATTGTATATGGAAACGTAACCACGGCTGCGAAGTAATTGGGGGATAATGAAGTAATGGAGTTGAGGGATCCAAAAAAGGTAGAATAATACGACTTTATGAATACATATTTTATTATGCGAGTTGAAAGTTTTGTTTTCGTCGCCTACTTTTACCTTTTTGATTGAATACATATCGTATCCTCCTCGTTGTGTACTCCTTATACCTGTTCTTTAATGCCAGACGTTGTATTAATTGAGGGCCCGGCTTATCTAATCGAACTTACTTAAATAATTATAGTATTTTAAAATAAAGATATAACTTTCGAAAGAGTATAGAAAAAGAAATTCTAAAAACACAGATCGATTTTTGAATCGAATCTCTATTAGATATAGGATTTTTATAAAATTTAAATTATTTTTGAAATTATAATTGTAGATAGTTCCTCTCTACTCTAGTATATTTCGAGGTGTTTATACTAGAGTAGGCGAATATAATTTTACGAGCGAATGTAAATCAATGCTTATATAATATACCAAAATTTATATAACAAAAAAAGTTCGAAATATTAATGATTTACTAGCAAAATCCAATAATTTTTATTTACAATAACAACTCAATACTTTCAAATTGTCAGGGTATGGGTAAAGACTTATATTGTACTATAAGGGTGGAAGGCTATAAAAGAGAGAGGTCCTACTTATAGGAAGTGGGATACACTAATAGTCTATACCTAAGGCACAAAAGCAACTATAGAATATATAATTGACACTATAACAATACCCTGTTACGAAGGGTAACATATTCTGTATCATGTGATTAGGGTCACATGATAAGAGAGTCGATTCGACTTAGAGAACGAAGGTCTATATAAGGAATGGGATTTCATTATAATATAGAGCTTTGTGCTTAAGAACAATTATTAGTTTCATTACTATAGTTATAAGAATTACAACTAGTTATAATTATATTGAATTCCTACTTGAAGTCTAGTCTAAACCACCTCGAGAGATCTCTAGCTATTTCCATATGACCCTAGAGGCAGCTCCCATAACAATTAAGTAGCCTTTCTAATATAAGTTCAATCTTATAATTCCAAGAACATTATAGTGGGAGTTTGTTTATAAAGAAAAATAAGAAACCAGTAAATAGATTACAAAACCAAAGTGATAGTTTATTTTGAATCTTTATTATAAAAGGTATAGATCGATTAGTCTTTTTTATAAACTTTTTGATATCACTTTCTATAATACTATAGTATAATTGGATAGGATTATTAATTATTATCTAATATAGCTTATAAGCTTTATTCAATTCATTCTAGAATATTCTTATAATATAAACTTCCTAATCTTTATAAAATTGAATAAAGCTATTAACTATAAGGAATTT